>JBBMKB010068199.1:0-14735 GCA_037833945.1 Alaria marginata
GCATTATTTTCAGGACTAGCGGATAGAAGTATTGATCGGGTTGCGCGAACGAAAATGTTGAAAATCATGTTTTGGGTGAGATATTGAGCTCCTCATGTCAGGAGCTCAGGAACCTATTGCTGCACCCCTACCGTGGGATGACTCATACAGTAGAAAGCGCGGTTTCCGTATGCATTTCTGTGTTATACCGGGGGTCCCACATACCGTTTCCCGGCTTTGTCGGTCAATGGACTGGTGGTCGACCAGATCCGGTCGAAAAATTAACAGTATGAGACGTGTTCTACGGTAAAGGTAGTACTGTTTGGCGTCTTTTGTTTCTGGATGACGGGGCTCCTTAACCCAAAATCGTCGGAATGTCATTCAATTTTTGCAATATTGTTTTTATGTATAGATGGGCCACGGGTTTGTTCATCGGAATGCACTTTCAGTTTGCTCAACGTATTGTTTGCGGTGAGGTATAGAGCTCCTCAAGTGAGGACCCTCAGAAGGCAAATACTAATGGTGCACCTCCATCGTAGAAGGTGTCATGAACAGTTTACTTCTGGCACCTTGTACTATGGTTTTGAGAAAGCCCTTATTCAGCGTTGTGGCGTCGAACGCATTGGACGTGTGTAGACTACTGGACATTGTCTTACGCAGTCAGTTCCTCTGTATCTGATGCATAATTAGGTGTGTGTGGCTTCGCAATATATGCGGGCGTTTACTACCGAAGCGATCACGGCGGCTTTTGATCGGCACAACGCTCGACAAGCTTTCCTCGTTACATCGTTGATAATTGCGTCTACCTTCCACCGTACCGAAACCACGTCGAACGTAACGATTTTGTACCTGGAAACCCCGTCGTTGACTCCGGTTGCTCGTTGTAGGCGGTGGTGTATTCATAGTTCATCCGCAACTCATGATCGATGTTTTTGTTGTATCGTGATTAGTGTAAGCCCCCCCTCCAAATCGAATAGAACACCTGCATTGTCTTGTCACCAACTCGCCGCTTCTTCCGAAATTGCGACTCAGGTCCCTAGATGACAATATACTTTCCGACCTGCCAGCGGGCATCTTCAGCGGTTTGACGTCGCTTGAGATTTTGTGAGTGATATCAACTGATACATGTTTATTAAGCGTGCGCCACGTTAAAACAGTAGCAAGCGCGGCTTACGTATACATTTAAGTATTATACCGGGGGTCCCACATACCGTTTCCCACATTTGTCGGTCAGAGGACCGGAGGTCGAGTATAACCTGTCAAGGACTTACAGCCTGACTAGCTTATTGTTTTGTGCTTTTGGGGCATAGTTTCGAGATCGCCCTTTATATAGCGTTGTGTCGTCAAACCCGTTGTCATTGGATGGACTGTTGATAATTGACTTACGCCCTCGTGTCGACCACGTCTTTCACCGTGGTTGTTTGTCGCAGCTAGCGTATTCATAGTTCATCCAAAATGTATGACCTGTCTTCACGTTGGATATAATTCGCTCCAGCATCCCTTCCAAGCCGAGTAAGGAACGTGTATTGTATTGTCTCTAACTCGCCGCTTCGTGGATATTGGGTATCCAGGTCCTTAGACTACAATATGCTCTCAGCCTTGCCAGCGGATATCTTCATCGGTTTGACCTCGCTCTGGAGTTTGTGAGTGACATCAGCTTAACCATCGACGTGTTCTACGATAGAGGTAGCACTTTCGGCGTTTTTATTTTCTGGATGACGGGGCCCCTTAACCCATAATCGTCGGAATGTCATTCAATTTTTGACATGTGTGTTTTTGTATAGATGGGCCACGGGTTTGCTCATCGGATTGCACTTTCAAGTTTGCTCAAAATCATTTTTCGATGAGGGTGTAGAGCTCCTCAAGTGAAGAGCTTCAGAAAAAAAACAGTGAATTCCTATCGTAGAATGTGTCCATCAAAATCCAGCGTTTATCACGTCTAAACAGTAGAGAGGGCGGCTAACTTGTGCCTTGGTGTGTTAAGCCGGGGGTTCCCACTCACCATGTTTGCGATGTCTTTAGACTGGTGATCGAACTAACCCCGTACACCACTTTTAAATTGGCCTGTTCAGCATTTGCGCCTTTCGGCCACGGTCTTGGGAACTCTCCCATAAAGCGTTCCGTCGTAAACCCCATTAGCCGTTCATGAATTACTTATTACTGACGTTCGCGCTCAGTTCCTCTGTATCTAGTGCAAATGTACGAGTGGGTACAGGATATATGCGCGCGTTCTTTTCCTGAGCAAACTCGACGGTATATGTTTATAATATTGATCGACAACTTTTTCGTAATGTCGGTCATAAATTTCATTACCTTCAACCATACCAAAACCGTCTCGAGAACGACGATTTTGTCGCTGGAAACCACGTCGACCACCGCAGTTGCTCGTCACTGCTGGTGTATTCAGAGCTTACCTAAAATGTATGATATATGGTCGCGTTAGATATGCAATAGTTTGGGCAGCCCCTTTAACCCGCATACAGCAAGTTCCAGGTATTGACACCAACTCGCCGCTTCTTGCATGTTGGTGACTCAGGTCCCTAACCAATAACATCATTTCAGCCCTGCGAGCTGATACCTTCGGTGGCTTGACGTCGCTAAGGTCTTTGTGAGTGACATCAACTTAACCATGTAAATATTACATTTTTCACATGTAGACAGTAAAGAGCAAAGCTTACGTATTCATTTTGTGTGTTAAGCCGAAAAAACATTGTATATCGGGGGAAGGTGTAGCTGGAATGGCGAGTTTTACACCAAATGGTGCTTACAGTGTAAACATAATACACGAGGAAAAGTTGTATGTACGACGTAATCGCGTCCACGAAAACCAACACCAGGTGAACGGGCAATTTCCATGTGGCTTCGTACTCAGAACACAGACAGAGGCAATACATGAATTTGGCCACCGCATACTCTGGGATGATATTGTCTTGGATTATGTAGCTTCACAAGTCTTGCATGTTGTCCTAAGACTAGATTAAGGAGTTGCACTGTACGACCTATTTAGTCAATATATTCGGCCGTCACGCTTACTTCCCATCATCATATAAAACTGTCTTGGGAATACTGGTATGGCCGCTTTGTATATCGTCGTTTACAGCGTGATACACAAAACCGACGACCCCGTAGTCGTCAAACAGCATATTTTGTTGGTGTTCGATGGTCATCCATTTTCTCAACGGACGCACGCCGTGTACAACACCTGAGTCCGGCGACTCTTACCTTCTGCCTCTTGCATACCTGGACGATTCAGGTACCTTTCATACAACAATCTTACCGTCCTGCCAGCGGTGGTCTTCGACGGTTTGACGTCGCTTTCATTACTGTGAGTGTCCTCGAACGCATAATTCCAATCGCATGTGTTTGTTCTTGTTTAAACAAGCTACGCGAGCTACGCGAGCTACGCGAGCTACGCCGTGCCTCTCAGCACATATACACGGGGTAGGCACCTGCGGTAGAGTAAAATTGCCATGGACGATTGCCATATAGGCCAAGCAGATGCGTGGCTGTTTTCGTCCACGAAGAGCCGGAGGCCATTGCCTATGATCAGGACGGGCTCTAGTCCATGCTCTAAGGCTCAACGCAAATGCGGCCGTGATGTCGTGGGGCGTGTTCTTTGGAGTGCTAAATTCTAGCCGACGGGTCATCTAAACCACGACCTTACGCTAACCAGTAGGATTATACACTCATGTAGCAGTCACAAATTGGATTAGATAAACACAGCAGTGAGGGAATTTGCATCCCGCTTGCCATTCATGTTGTTCTCAATTTTCCGTTGCTCGAAAGATTGTAAAGATCGTCAGCTGACGAACCTCACAACCTAGGTGCTGACTCTTGCCGTGGCTTGCGGCCAAAGGTTATTGTCGCATGCAGGCCACAACTCCATGGGGCAAATAACTGTAATCCTGTGAATGGCGTGTTCCGATGCCTATGGTACGGATTACAGCCCCTTCGCAAGCGGCGAGCGGTTGCATTCGTTGCTACTGCATTAACAGAAAGGCGTATAATCAAGTTTAAAGCGAAATAGTCTTGCTATTGTCGGCGTGCTCTCTGCCGTAGATCTATTGTTCAATTATGCGTGGTTTTCCGGCGTGAAGCCCGCACCCAACGTCTATAGTTGTAAACGTCAATAACGCCTTTCTATCATCCCGCTGTTGCCGCTGAATTCCAGATACCTAACCGTCAACCGATTGGAGCACCTGGAAGTAGGTACCTTCCATGGAGCGCCTTCGTTGGCAATACTGTAAGTAAACGAAGAAATACTAATGTTCAAACAATGCGACACCGTAAAATCCCGACAGTGAAGGTCTAGTATTCTGCTTGACATCCAGAGAAAGTAGTCTAGTAAGCAGCCTCTTGGAAATGTCATGGCGCCCTGCAATAATTACAACATAGGTTGAGCAGACAATGCATTATAAACATTGCAAGCGTTGTCTCCGTCGAAGACATGGCGTATATTCGGGAGGCCCTAATTGCTTTTCCGGCTGCCTCCATTTTATTTATTTGCGGCAACTGTTGAGCGAATAATCCTTTAGAGCTGCCTGGATCCGCTACTCAACCATGCTCATTAAGGCGTGACACGGCCGGGTGGAGCGGACGTGGCCCCATAACTAGGCCACTAATTTTTTTATTGGATTGTAACCAAAGCTGTCACCGGTACTGAGAAGGGGAGATATACCAATCCCACGCCCTAGATAGGACATACCTGGTACGAAGATTGTGAGATAGATTGACCCTAGATCTAAGGCCCTCCTTACTCATGTCCTACGCATCAAACCGATATGTGTCCGTCAGCGGATGTTCCCCAACCGAACTCAGCGGCGGCTCTATTTCGAGCTCAATGCCTCACCTGATTCTGGAAGTTTTGTCATTCAAAAAATTAAAATCGTTTTCCGACACTGCCAAATAATTACAAAATAATACGGAGTGGCTATTTTCTACATCAAAACGTTAGGGTGCAACTTTTCGAACGGGGCAACAAAACTGGCCGGTCCATGGGCCGGCCTTTTTAATATTCGGGCCGGTCCATGGGCTGGTCCTTTGAATATTCGCGCCGGCCCACAGAGATGGCGGCCCAGCCCATAGAGAGCCAGTGTCTCTTGGGCGTCGCCGCGAATGTCATGGGCCAGGTCAGGCCGGGCCGAAAATATCGAAGGTGTCATGGGCGGGGCCGGGCCGACAACTTTGAGAAATTGATGAGCCGGGCCGGGGAGGACCGAGCCGCGGCCCATCAGATATAATTTGATTGGCCACGCCGAGCCGTAGCCCACCAAGTTATGCAATGATGGGCCGGGCCGGGCCGCGAGCCACCACGTGCAAATAATGATGGGCCGAGCCGGACCGGCCGGCCGGGCCCGGCCTAACCCCAGGTCGGCCCACCAGCGTCGGACCACGACAAGGCCTGATTATTTTAGTACAGATGCATACAACGCGTGAGTAAAAGTTCAGATGTTTTAACTCGAAAAACATGGGTCGGACATTTGCACATTTGTACGAAACAATGGT
The DNA here is from genome assembly GCA_037833945.1 of Alaria marginata. Taxonomy (NCBI): domain Eukaryota; class Phaeophyceae; order Laminariales; family Alariaceae; genus Alaria; species Alaria marginata. Next base: position 5,485 of record JBBMKB010068199.1, read on the forward strand.
GTAAATGTTAGGGCGCGCGCTTGAAGTGACTTGTTTTCAGTACTTAACCGATCTTGGGCGTGGCATTTTTACTTTTGAACCGGTACAACCGTGTCATATCGCCGTAGTTTTGCGCTAAACTTTGTACAACAATGCCTTGGGGTGCTCAGCGCTGACTGGGTTCGAAAAACAAATTAATTGGTTATTGGCCGATGTTTTGGGCCATTCAGCCAAACCGATTTCGACAGTAAAAAAAGAAACAAAGTCACGTTTAGCCAAACGCCAAAACCTACCATCTTGCGGAATGTTTGACGATTTTTCAAAATGCAGGGAAGATGGAAAGTAAGCTGTTCGTGAGCTTTCGTCTGTGGAAATACAGCAAGAGAAACCTCGCTTAAAAACGAAACCTAATCAATCAAGCCAACAGCGTGCCCCAGTTTACACTTTTCAGGCATAACTTTAGCCCAAAACAATACTTTTGAAGTCTGAGCATGTCACGTTTGTCCTAGGTTCAAAGAAGTCAGGCTGGCACCAATGACGTGATCTTTGGGTTGGTATTGTATCCAGCATTCGCTGGCGCCCAAACTTGGCGATTTTAACTTAAACGAGCCCGTCACGAGCTCCAGTTTCTTCCAGGCGAAATAGTCGACATCCTGGCGCCTCCAAGGTATGGGGGAGTCTAAGATCATGATTTTTTGTTTTTGGCCAGATTATCGATCGCAGTCGTTCACTTTCATATTTGATTTCCGACACATCCTACGATAGAGGTTCACCAATTGTTTTTCTGGAGCTCCTCACTTGAGGAGCTGTAAACCCTCACCGAGTAAATAATTTGAGCGAAGTGAAAGTGCAATCCGATGAACAAACCCGTGGCCCATCTATACAAAAAAAACTAATTGCAAAAATAGAATGATATTTCGACGATTTTGGGTTAAGGAGCCCTGTCATCCAGAAAATAAAAGCGCCAAAAATGCTACCTCTATCGTAGAACGTGTCTTCCGTTCAATACTATTGCGTGGGCATTAGGATTTGACAGTACTGTATGCACTTGCCTTGTGATCGTGAGTTGCCTAAGGCCAGCGGGTGTATATATTGCGAGCGTTGGAAGACAAAAACATATGGCGATGGAGTCGGCCCTAAACATGAAAGATACCATACATAACTCACTAGATTGAGGAATGGCCCTAGGAGAGCAGACATGCTGGCGACGTAACCCGTGTGTGACAATGTTCAGACCCGGTGCATAAGTCGACAACAGCATTTTCTGAACCTTCTTTAAGCTATATACGTAATGGGGCTTTGGCTTAAGGTATGCTGCCTCAACCCGCCAGCAAGTAGATTAACTTCAACCCCACAGTGCCATTTTGATACGCTATGCGCATAGAGTGGGACGCGGTTGCCAATGCGTCGTGAACATGGGTACCATACCGAATGCAAATGGAAACTTCCTGCAGTTAGTTATCATCGCCGCAAGGTTCGTTCTACTGTTTTAGGGGGTTCATGGTGGCTTCCGTCTTGCTGTTCGATGCTCACGAGCGGCACTGCGTTAACGCACGTTTGTTTTAATTGCTCTGTTCACGGGGACCCCAGAGCCGCCAGCACATTAAGCAGCTCGGTCAAATAACCAATTTCCTGACATAGATGTCGCACAGAGGACGTATAAACGTTGGTTGAATTTTGTGTAAGGCTCTACCATATTTGCTTGGCAGTTGCCTGTCACTGCGTTAGGGGTAGAGGTGAGAGTGAGGTATTAACACGAGATTGCGTGGCTGGTATAGTCAAATTTCCGGGGCTGGAATGTCGTTAAACGTGCATCCACAAATATCATCACGACTCACAGGCTCGTTCACGTCGAACTCCGCTTCGACTCGCGTGTTCGGCTGTGTAGCTGTTACCGAAGGTGAGGGCGTGGGTGGATGACTTCGGCGCCGATATCAAAATATAGCCGAGGCTAATTTGGGAATACCAGCCAGCATTCAACACAACTCGTCGGTATTGTCAATTGCCTCATATTCACGCACAACCTCAATTTCGTTCAAAATGGACTAGGCAACGCGTTGTTTCGGACAACAACCAATATCTGGCCTCGAACTACAGAGTATTACGCTGAACGCGGGGGCGTTCCGAATGAGGAATTCGAGGGCGAATGGCAGTCAGATCGTTAACCACCCATGCAGCCTTTTTCGCTCTCTGTGTTCATGCGGGTACCGTGCGTCGCCCGTGACGTTACAAGTAGCAAGTACCCAGTGAACCGTGTGGGAATATTATCGGGCAATAAACACGTAATGCACGAGTTGTTGTCTAGCGTTGTTTCGTGTTTACAATGGGAACTTGGGCCTTCGGGACGTGTTTTGGTTATTTTAAGTGTCTTAAGGGAACACTCTGCGTTGTATTCTGAACCTAGGCCTTGCGATCGACTTCAGGTTGTTTTCATAAAGAATTGGGTATACCATAACTTCAACGCCAGTAATCACCCGCATACATCAGCAGTTTGAATATGACCGGCTTATTTCTTAACAATGCCCCATAAGTAGAACGTCAATACCTATATAAGCTACTACCCCACACAATCAGCTCGCTGTGGCCCTTCTACCATAATGTTTGTAACGTATCCGAGCCTCGAAACTAGATGCAATCGTTTCTGGCAGGCTCGTGTAAGTCTGTTTATCGGTCGTAATGCATACACCGCACCATACCGACATTAATCGTATACAATATGTGTCAGCGAATACATACCGACGCTCATAGTGAGCTTTCCGCTCCACACAAATCAGTCATACGCTGAAGAAGTGATTGCTGACCCACTAAAACTGCGGAACTGGGCCTTGTTTTATATAGTCTTGATGATTCCTAATATTTTAAAGCAGTTACTCCGCCGATCGTCAAACATTGCATGCAGTTGGGCGTAATCGGCTAGCCTCTGTCGAGTTTAGTGTTTACTCAACCCACACCGAACACTGTCCCCTTGCCGGTTTGTTCTTTACCCAGGTACTTGAATGCCAATGACCTGTCAACCCTTCCGGCCGGCCTATTCGAGGAACTTGAATCTCTTAGTGCATTGTGAGCCCCCTGACATGGTTATGACTTAAGGACGTAAAAAGCCCGTGCTTGCTTTGCATACTTATTGGTTTGAAGTCCAGGTCCGGCTATGACTCTGATATTGACCTCTGTTCGCTAACGTTCGCGGGAGTGTGAAGGCAGATAAACCATCGGGGTTTACCGCAGTGATGCTTGGTCGAATATTAATGTGCAAGTGCAGCATGTATGTCTTAGAGGAAACAACAATGGAGTTCCGAGGCGCCTGTCTTCTGCAGCTGATAGCAACGCGTCTCAGAGTCGAACTCACCGCAACGCTAGTGTTTTCGCTTGCACTCGTAGTTGCATACGTCACCCATATGTGTATATATATATTTTTTTGATGTGGAACCCTGTCTTAACACTGTCGTGCTTGACGGTGGAGTTATGTCGTCATAGTTGGATGGACACGGACGTGTCCCGTGTGATACTAGGTATTCGGAATGTTTTATAATTGACCGAGTGTCGATGATGCCGACCGTCATTTCCGCTCCGTTATCTAGAACGCGTACACAAATAGTCGTTTTGTGTACGCACGGGCGTGTTGCTTGTCCTTTCGACTTGGGCTAGTTGTGTGGACCTTTAACACGCATCTTGCATTTAGCATCAGCCGTTTCAACTTGCTTGGGCAGATAACATTTCATGATATCCTTTTTCCACCTTTGACATTGTGCGACGTTCGAATGGTTTCACTCTTGGCCAGGCACTTGGAATATAACGACGATCTTCAATGCCTACCTACCACGTGAGTGTTTCACCAGGCGTTCGTTTCGTTGCTGGGGAAAAATAAACACTATTGCCTGCTCTCAAACGCCTTGCTGGCTTCTGACTGACGTGCTAAATAGTGTATAATAGTACCGGTACTGTTGTGCTTCTTCACGTGCCTGTATTTTAAATACCAGTGCGGCGGTAATTTGTCTGCCTACGTCGTTGTTGTTGTTGAACTCACACTTTGGCTCATCACCTTGTTCTCTAAAGCGGTTGGTATGGAACTACCGAAAACAACCGGAGCAATCCCACGGTAGGGATGCAGCAGTAAGTTTTGGAGCTCCTAACATGAGGAGCTAAATATCTCACCCGGAACATGACTTCCAAGGCTTTCGTTCGGGCAAAACCCGGTCAACATTTCTATGCGCTAGTTCTAAAAATAAAACACAGGTAAACGTATCACACCAACCAGTAGTTTCTCTGACTTCAGGTGGTTAACCGGTCGGGAACGTTTGACCCCAAAACGTGTAACCCCTACCGTGGTATGAGTCACGAAAGCTTTTTTGTCGCCATCAACGATCAATACCATCCACACCCTTAACGATTCCTATGTTAATAAATAATTTTGTCTACAATTGATATTTGGAACTATCAATCATTTGGAATGGTCGTTAGTAACTATTTTGAAGACTGGCCGATAAATCAAACTGTCCGCACAATTATACTCAAAAGCGTAATTTGAATTGAATTGTTACGTCAATTGATGTACGGTTTTGTGTGTTAAATGTAATTGTACGCACTAAAGTAGTAGAAACAACCGTTTGATTAGATTTGTGAAGGCAATTGATTCAATGGCTTTTCTGTTGGCTGAAATTACCCAGGGGACTGAGCTAGGGCAGAGTAATTTAATAGGAATGATGCTGGCAAGTGATTTCGGCCGCAACATATTACTCTGAATTGGAGCGACAGCCGAAAACTACCTACTAATTTAGTTGAAATTGCCTGGACAAGATTTTTTAGAGATTGAAGAAAATTTGAGGAACATTGACAACTGGTACAAGTATGCTCATTGAGTTGAATTTGTGCATGTAATTGATTTGAGAACTATTGTCCCATTGAAATCGCCCAGACAATTGAGTTTGGCCGAAAGAAACCATTCAAATGATTTAGAAAGGTCACACCAGCACAGTGATTTCGGAACCCTCTTTTCATCAACCATCCCAGGCATTGACGAGAGGGGTTGTCTTTGACCACTTGCCCAGACGAATGATTTGGGAGTACATTTTTGTTTATGTTCAAGTCGAATGTACTTAACTTTGAGCTGTACAACTGATTTCGAAATCTTGAGACTGATTTATGCGCTTATGAGTTGGTGCCCGGATATATAACTGCTTATTAGGGTTGAAGACCACGACGTTACTGCCTTATCTCTAAATGTTCTTGGGAGACCGTTTGTATCGTACTACTGTATATTGTTCTCGAGACACAAGACTTTCGGAGTTGCAGTGATATCATGAAGCTTAACAATGCCAAAAATGTACATGATATTGAAACGAGCTACTTGCCCGCAAACACAGAACTATATTAAAAGAGGAGGCAAAGAATCTTTTGACCCTTTAAAATATATTAATGCACGAGATCAGGAGTTGCAGATGGTATCGCCCCGGGGCTCAAGAAGCCCCAGGAGTAAAACGGTCTGCGTCAAGAACTACTTGAGTCGAGGTTAAGGTTTTCCCGATATGCTGTACCCTTCTCGGCATCTAATTGAAGACTTAAAAGGTAGCACCTAGAAGGTATTGGGGAGAGAAAAACTTGGTATGTGACCCCGAATCTGACTTACGATAAGGGAGACAAAAAAAGCGGAAACAAGGCTGAAGAAGATAAATGAAAGTAAGTTTATTGAACACTAGTAGAAGAAGCACAATTAATGGCAACTTCTACTATTACTACTCATAATCGATGAGACAAGAAACAAAATAAGTTGTATCAATAGACCAGACCCTTAACCCATTGAAAATGCCAATTGCAACGAATGGGTTAGTCTGAAAACATGCTGTCCGAATGATTTCAAATGATACAAGTCCACCACCCGACGTCAGGGACAATTACTGTCAATGGAAAAACATAAAACATGTTGTCAACACAATTTCACTTAATAGACAACACCCGCATCCAATTGCCCCGCCCAATATATGTCAATAGACATATACAATAGTCTTTTAAAATGTCATGTCCAATCCTATTTTAAGGGCAATGGAAGATTGAAGTGTATTGGGTGGATCAATTGTACCTTCCAACTCCAATTGGAAGACCCTTCCTTGGCGACTTGTCCGATCTTGCAAAATCCTGCTAGCAGATATTTTCCAACTTCAGTTGCGCGCGTAATTTATTTTAATTGATCATAAAAGGGATCAGTTGCCCCGTGTAATTTCAGATATTAGATACTATCGCGAGTCTATGACGACATCATTTGTCTTTTGCTATACCTATTGTCAAGGGCATAAGCAGAACTCATTTATATTTAATGATAATAATTGGCACACAGATGCGGAAACCAATGGTCAGGGCAATTTTAATTAATAGGCAGCCTGTGAAATCCATCGTCGGGGCAATTCCTATTGATATACAGCCCATATTACCAGCTGCCCCGAATAATTGCAGTTTATGCACAGCAGCAGTTCGCCTGTGTGCGCGTATGATACGAGGACGTATTTACAGTAATATCATACTTATAATTCCTATAATACGTCTGGCGGATGAATCACTCTTAGCCTGTCGTGGCGGTCATTTAACTGGACACCGACAATCGGTGAAAAAGGCTGCCAAATAACAGGTGGTGCGTTTGTCAGTACAACATTAATATTTAGGAAGCTGTCAATCAAATCCCTACATCGAAATGATCGGCTATTATTATATTTCATGTAATTTGCACAAACGATTCACCAGGAAGATCGTTAGTTCACTACAAGTGTATATACGTTCAATTGATGATAATGTCGAACACGGACATTTGATAGGAATTGGCCGGACAACCGATTTCAGATATGGTCTAATGATATGGTCTAATGATTGAAGTTGTAGTGGCAACTGACGCCGGCCATTATATGAAACAAACTGTCGCAGGTACAATATAGTCGGAATTTTGACAACAGCGGGCTATTGCGTTCACAATAGGTCTGATAGTCATGTATTAAGATAAGTTGTTTTGTTTTTGATTACGGCAGCTATGCAGATAATATCACTTGGGTAGACAATAGAGCAGATATCACATCTATAATATATAATTGGCCGAATAGTTGATGTGCTTCGGATCCAATTAACATGATTTAGACACCTGAATAGCATTCAATTACAATATAAAAATATTAATAGACTATTATTCTATTGTTATAGGTGGGATCAATTTTCACCAAAACAACTTGTGTGATGATCGTATGGCATATTGTCACAATCGCTCGCGTTTAAAAGATGAATTTCGTGTCTTGAATGTGGTTTGCTAGGAAATCACGTACAAAAACAGGCTGTTTGCCGTCATTGCCGACGTCTGACTTCCAAGGGTATGTATGCCTAACGCAAAATAGACAGGAAACCAAAACGAAGCGAACGCGAGGTTTCATTTCCACTCCGGGCACCTTTTGACTCATACAGCATGTGGTCAAATATTTTGATTATTTCAGCACAACCATCTACAGATCTGACAAAAAACAGAGGCACTTCTCAAGTAGGGACTACTGCGGGAGATACTATTGTGTTCCTGAATGACGCTTTTGCAAACTGATTTACACAGGCATCTCCGGAAAAACAAAACTGGACACCACACTCCAAATGTTATTTTTAGGAACAAAAATACAGGGAGGGGGGGGTGTTAACATTCCGATGTAGGGACCCTCCAGCGTATAGGGGGTAAACACAATACTAAGTCCTATATAAACCGAATCAGATCATCCATAAACCGCAGTACCATATTATACGTTTTTGTATATATACCTTGTCCATACTAAAACCTTTGTAAACCACGAGAATAGGAGAAGGAGGGTGGTGAGAGGGAGGATGAAGGGGGCCACGAGGAGGGGGCGACGAGGAGGAGGATTATAGGGGTGACGAGGAGGAGGACTATGGGGGTGACGAGGAGGAGGAGGACGGGGAAAACGATGAGGAAGAGGACAAAGGGAAGGTGGATGAGGGGAAGGAGGACATACAAATATAGGACAAGGAGAAGAGGAAGAAGACCTATAAGCAGAGAAGGAGGAGGAGGAAGAGGAGGAGGGATAGGAGCAAGAGAAGGTGGAGAAAACAAATGAGAAGGACAGGCGAGGAGTTGATGGGGTAGGGAAGGAGGATGGCGGGCTTGGAGGTCGGGGTGTAAGGGCAACAACCCCTTACCCTGTTAGCAGAACCGGGCGGCTGTATGCGTTAAAGAGGAAGTGCCTTCAGTTGGCTTAACTTGGGTGGGCTTGTTTGTCTTGAATATGCTTCGCTCGGGTGGTTGTGCTCGATCGTGGGATACTTTCGTGCTATGGAATTATCGCCGGCATACGGCGCGACAGCTTCCATTGGCCTTGATGCCAGTTCTGTGCTAGTCTACTGTGAAGCAACATCGAGGTAGTCTGGTGTGGTGTCGGATTTGGTTTTACAAAGACCGAGGTAGTGGACGCAGTAGTGTAAGGTGGAATTAGTGATCTGTTTCTAGTACGCGCGGCTGTCGGTACGTGCACCTTCCACCCAGTTGCGCCTGCCGATATGTTTCACAACGACATTTATTTGTTTTCATTGTTGTTACAAGTGGCTGGTGCGGCGAGTGAGGTGGCGGTTTCCCAACTCCGATCATCCCGACAACATGAACACATTCCTCGTAGAGTATGTTTGCAGAAACCGTTGCGTACACCCAAATGAGGTGTGTATCGTTGCTCTGTATTTTTCAGTGCGATACCACAGCGACCACCAGCGACTATTGTTTTGCAGTAGTGGCAGTATGTTCGTTCGCGTAAATTGTTAATTTCTGTCGAACAGGTTTGAGTTAGGCCACGATACTCCAGCCGGCGCAATCAATATCTATACTTGAATCTGCACGCACACGTCGTTTAGTGACTGTGGAGACCAAATACCACGTATGCGGAGATTATGTCCAACACTACATCCAAGGAGTTTGTCCCTTAAAACGTGCATGTAGTTAGTGTAGTTAGTGCCGTTGTTCACGTTGTACCGCCGTCGTACTACTTTAATACGTTTCTTAGCTGTTATTTTTTTCGCCCTCAATTCCGAAAAATACATTCGGCATATAACAATAATTGTATTCATCTGGTAACAACGACCCTGAATAGTACAAATAACTTGTTTTATTAATAACTTCAATATGCGATACACAATAGTTATTAAACCCCTAGAAAAACCTTGGTTTAGACATAAGTTCAACATACGATACACAACAACTACCAACCCCCCCCCCCCCCTTCCTGACGCCCTTATAATCTCTTCTGGCCTAGCACCAT
>JBBMKB010068210.1:0-14731 GCA_037833945.1 Alaria marginata
AAGTGTTTTTTGACCCCCCCCCCCCCCCCCCTCCTCTGCACCCGGACGCGGTTCATCCGGCAAAGCCAGTCATCGAGCTTAACGACCTTGCAACTCGACGAAGAGGCTAGCGCACACCAACTAATAGAACGATTTCCCGTTCGATCAGGGATTTTCAGGGGCAACACAACTCTGTACTCCCGCCCGCCCGCCCGCCCGCCCGCCCTGCCGTCCGCCATCAAGGTGTACCGCGTGTACAGCGAGTCCGCTATCTTTGTTTTTGACAAGAAAACAGTTTTGGCTCGACATCACCGCTCGCGGCAGGCCATGCTCACCTTGGGCGGTCCCGACCATGTACGGGCTGCCCATTCAACGGCCTGTGCGACTCGGCTGCACCGCCCTTGCCGCCGTTGGCCCCGACGCGCGTCGTCCGCGGCGCTTAGGCGCTGAATTGGCCTGCGAAAGGGAGCAAGAGGAAAAGCGCGTTGGCACCGAAGTCACCCGCTGCGGGGGGAGCGGCCAAATGACTCGGGTCTCCACGAATCGCCCCCCCTTTAAAATATAAACAAGCAATGCGGCCTAGGTTCCGCAGCGCACAGGCATATCATGTGTGCGTACTTCTACGTGAACTGTTGTGTCGCGCCGTACCGTTTCAGTCCAACGAGCGTGGTGGGCTTGATGCCGACTTCGGTGCTGACCGTGCTCTAGCGAGCCGACAAAGAGTATTTTCGAGAACGACAGTACCATTATTGAGCCCGCCCACGGAAGAGGGCACTGGTGGAGGCCAATTTTGGGGTATTGAAGACCTGCGTTCCCTAATTTGAGCGGCTTTCTAGCGGATGAATGTTAAAAAAATGACGACCTCAGCGCCTCCACTGCCCCGCGGTGCCGGGAGCTACGACCGGAAAGGGCAACGCTTCGTCGTAGCGCGCACGGCGATTATCACAGCGTGCGGCCTCACCAAACTCTCAGGCCGGCGCCATTCGCTTTAGCCAGGTCGAGCGCTTGATCGGCTTCCCGTGAAGACTCGCACACCCAAACTCCAAGTGATGCCGCTGCTCACACAATTGCAACAGGAACGTGCGGACGATATGATAGCAAAGGAGAACGCAACAAATGTATGAAACGAGCAGAGAATGGCTAGAGTCACGAGAGGCAGAACAAATTCCTGATATGGGAATTTTGGTGAGAAGCTCAGCTACCGCCGCACCAACAGAACGGTCCCGAGTTGACCTGACTGAAACCCATCTGGCGGCATCACGAGCGGAGATTCAAAAGGAGTAAGCGCACCCTCGCACCCACCTGGGCAATATAACGAGCTGCTGCCGCGAAAACTTACTGAACCCGTGGGAGGCATGGTCACCCTCTAACCTCTGTCTCCGTTCCTGTCTAGTACGCTCGTATCGTTCGTTTATGGTGACCTCGATCGAAGCATAGCGGCGCAGCAACACGTCTCTGCCACCTTTCCCGCGCACCCCGTCCCTCCCCCACCCCTCCACAAGCTCACATAGCAGTGATGCAAGAGCTCGAAAGTGGTTGTCGTAGGCTCTCTCACGCAGATCGAACAGCTCAAACAGGAAGCCACGGTGACCATTGCCGTCGCCACTGCCTGCGCCACCGCCACCGTTGCCCGTATGACGGTTGGTCTTCGTGAGCTGCGCGCACCACTGCGGTGCACCGACGGCCCGGGCGGCTGCTGCCAAAGCGTGTCGGGAGGACTCGAGCGTTCGAGACAGGTCCAGCTGGCGCGTCCGCTGCATGCGCCGCTGATCCTGCGGTTCGAAGCCGGAAGCGGGGAGGCGAAATCGTCGTGGCGCACGCTGTGCGCTATGTACGTCGAAGGATCGTGAATTATCTCGCAATATGATATCAGTCTTCGCAACACCCGGCGAACGTCACAGTAGCTTGATATGTTGTGATGCGTGCACAAGTCCCAAGGCGGCTAGCCCTCCGCCTGAAGGACAGGGCCAGGATTTATGCTGCTCTTCAACAAAGTGTCCAACTTTGGACCCACACCCTAGCACCCGTGCAGGGCTGCAGCATAAAGTTCGTCGTAGGCCAGCGTTTACACCGCGCCACACACCGGTAGTTCAACAACACTGCCGGGATCGGGCAGTCTCCTACACCAAAAACGAGCCTCCACGCCGGCGCAAGGCATTTTTAAGGACAGGCGCCGCATAGAAAAATAGCCAGAAAGCTTCATTTCTATCGCATTGGCATCCCTCTTTTAACCGCAACGGGTCACGGTACAGCGCAGTGGAGCAAGCAGCAAGAGGGTTCATCTGTCGACGGTCTACCTTCTGCGCCTATCGCAAAGAAGAACGAGCTGCCCTGTTTTCCTTTAGGCACTTACATGGCTCAAATCGACAAGGCGTGCGGTCTATAGAAAAACCCTATGCGCGCAGTCCTACCTCCAGGTCGCGGAGGCATTCTTTTGCCTGGTCCGCCGTGTGCAGCGGTGATCCGATCTGCCTCATTATTTCCGAAACCTGGTAACACGCAGAACAGGGTTTCGGGTAGCAGCTACGATTCAAGTAAGGATAGTTTCTAACTACACACAAAGTAAACGTCGTTTCTAACGACACATTGCAAACTTGCCAACTTGGTAAGTTGTTCGCAAAGTTTTTTTCAAGTCTTGAAATAGCAAATCCCAATAGCAAATAGCGAATGAAAAATTCCGTAAACTTGCCAACGAGGGACTACAGAAATATCCAAGAAAAAGTTTTGCCAAAAACTTGCTATAATGGCAAATAAAAAAATCCACAAACTTGCCAATTTGGCAAACAAAATGCCGAATTTGTGTCGTTAATAACGGCCCTAAGCAGCGACCGCTGTTCCTCCACAAACTGTCCCAAGTCGATATAATCCCTGCGTTTACAACATGCCGTCAACCTGTTCGATAGGAAACCTCTCGACGAACGCGCGCGCGTTCCCCCCTTCGCACGTTAGCGGTCGCCTTCAGCGCCTGCGACTCGCCGACAATCAGCCGCCGTGGTAGCGCCGCGGGTAGGTAGGTAGGTCACGGATCCGAACAGATAGCAGCACGTAGCATGTCCGATTTGCCTCCCACCGCCTCTATTGCTCCGTCCGGTCGTATCAATTGCAATACGGTCGTCCGCTCGTGTTGGTGGAAATCAGGCCACAAGGACATGTGGCGCTAAAGAAAACGCTAGTCGCCAGTCCTCCAGCGGGTCCACAAGGAGGCGACAGAGGGCCCCGCACACGTGACTCACTGAATGAGCCCTAAACTGGCAGTCTACCACCCAAAGGTATCTGCGCACGTGCTTCCACATGCGGAAACATTCTCACGTCTTACCCCCCCCCCGGTACAGCGCGCTATGCCCCGCGCCCAACCGTACCTCGTCCACCTCCGAGACCGCTGTCTCTGCCTGAGACCTGCGCTCCATGACCTCAGCTTCGGCTACGGAGACTGAAGAGGATATAGTCAAACGACGGGCCTCGGCCAGCGCGACAGAAGCCCTGTGGTCGTCCAACGCTTGCCGCACGTTGAGAGCTCTGCCGGCGCCCGTTGAATTGGCATCGACGGAAGATCAGCAGCGGTCAATGACCACATCCACAGCGTGTGTGACACCAAGTGGGCGGGAGCAGCAGCAGGAACAACAAAGAGCCTCCCTCAGCAGCAGCAACAACAACAGCAATATAGAGTACGAGTATGCTTCTACTATATAATAATAAGCCAGATTGAAATCGCGCGCGAGAAGTTAGGGGGTGGGGGGGGGTGTACTCATTTCTCGCACGGCCGTAGTCATAAGACTATGGACCCTCGCATCCTTAGAACGCCGGGATGGAGCACGTTGGGTTTTCACTGATCAGGCAGACATCGCGTGCACGAAGCGCGAAACGCCGTGAGGGTTTCGGCGAGTCGCATGAAGGATGAGCTGCATCCTACTAAGAACCCCTTGTAAGGCGGACTTTCGCATCTTGTGCGTACTTTCTTGCATCTGGAGGACAGCTTCGAATTAATTTATTTATTTTCTGGTGTGGTCACGTCCAGAGACAGCAATGGGAATATTTAGCGCAGTTAGGGGGGGGGGTCAGAGCGAAAATGACAGCATACACCCGAACACGTCCGTTGGCTAGCATTTCTCCGGTGCCAGACCAATCGCACCCGTTCGAGTCCTTCTCCAAAAACAACACCGCGCCACACTCTACCCCAGGCAGTAGCATGGCTTGTCTATCTAGGCAATGACATTGTCGTATGCGACAGGGCTGCCTCCTCTAGGATCTGGGAACGCAGCCACAAAGTTCACGAACGAAACCCGATCCAACAGTACTGGTCGAGACGTCAATGGTCCTTGTGTGCTGAAATACCTTCCGCCAGACGTCGAACACTGAGCCCGGCTCCTATCGACGTCCTGTTCGATCCGCCTCCTCCTCTCCTTGAGAGCGGTGCATCTGTCTCGCAGCGTGGCGGCCTTCGATTCCAGGTCGAAGCGTTCCGTCTTCGCCACTCGTAGTATCTGCCCCCATTTCGCGTTCAGCTCCTCTTTCTCGCGTAACGAGGCCGTCTCGAGCTCGACCTGCAAGGCCCAGAGAGGACGCGAGGTTCAGCGAGAAGAGCCATGGTTGCAGGGGGGGGGGTGCGGAGCCAGCGTCGAGATAGGTGGAGGAGCCGTTGGGGAGGGAAGCTTGCCGGGGTCTACTGCGAGAGAAACACGGTTGTTGCGATGCGTGGCTCACTTAGTAAAAGTCATTTCCGCTTCTACCGCCGCCGCTAGACGGAAGGCACACCATGCGATCAAGCCGGTGTTGAAATATATGGAGCAACAAACCACTCCATTCAACATTCGACGGGCACGGACACACAAACCCGTCCCCTGAAAATGGCCAGCAGCGACACGTGGGATACTGCAGGACTGAGTGAGTCGGTGAGCTGCAAACGTGGGCTATGACAGAGCCGGCAAAAAAACCCAAAGCTGGTGGCTGATCCACGTCGCTGGTCGAGAGGCATGGGATCTAACGGTACCTCGGTGGAAGCCTTGGCCAGATCCGTGAGGATAAGCAAGAGCTCCTTTTGCAAGGCCTCGCTGCCATCGCTGCCGTCCACCCCGCCCCCTCCCTTGCCGGTCGCGACTATTTCGGTCTGCAGCCCGCAAACGCGCTCATCCACGGCGTTCTTGCTCGTCTCCAGGGCCTTGCAATTGACCACATGAAATTGGCAAAAAGCGGCCGCCGGTGGCAATCATTATTGTTGGCAATTGCCCCTGCGCCGTTTACGCCGTTCGGCATGGCAGCGTACAACTGGGCACCTCCAAAAGTATGACTGGAAAACACAAGTGGTGCTGGGGTACTCCTCCGGCCCGGCAGAGAGAAGGCCACACAGCACAGCTTTTGTTGATTATCGTCGAATAATTGGGGTCGGAATCGGCACCGCCCGTGACGTGGGTGGTGCACGTGTGACTGCGGCGATGTGGTGGCCAGCTTTACCGTTCACTCGAGCGGGTGCGTCTACACGCGTGTTCTAGTAGCCTGCCTTCCCTAAAGCGCTGCATTGCTTGCTCGCGAGTTAATCTACGCCAAAAATAATATGATTGCGCAACATTCTAACCCCGGATGTATCTTCCAGCATTTTCTACCATTATCACCCTTTTGGTCACTATCATAGGTCCGCCATGAAGATGAGGTAGATACAGAAGCACCGACAGTGGTAGACAGCTCTACCAGCGCAGTCTTGGGCATGAAACGGACATCGCGCGAGCGAGCAATTATTCACCAACAGCGGGACAAGGTAGCAGTCTACCACCGTGTTGCAAGAGCGAGCTACGCTTACAGCTACCAGGGTTGAGATACCGCCGACTTTATTGAGAGGAAGGAGGGGTTGAACCTACATTTCGGTTGTTGCGTACCTCAACGTCGATCCCAAGACGTTCCGCCAACCGCTGGGCTGCCAGAAGCTCGGCCCTGGCGATTTCGTGATTCAAGGCTGCCATCTCCCTGGGGATGGCTTCTAACTCTGCGGTTAACTTGCACGCGAAAAGTAAAAATAAATGTGCCCAGCACAAGCAGGGAAGAGGGTTAAAACTAGCGTGATGAGGAGAATGCACCCGCCACCGGTGCATTGGAGCTTCCTCTATAGAGCCGATTGAGTAGTGTCGGTTGCCCGCTTTAGTGCCTGTGAAATTGCTTGGCACAGCTGGGTAAGGGAGACAGGTAAAACTAGCGAGATGACGTGAATGTACCCAGCACCGGCAGAGAAGACAGGTAAAACTAGCTCGACGAGTCGCACCGACGCAAAAACCGGATCGGTAGGGGAAAACAAAACGGGGGGAAACAGACAGTCGTGCAGTACTGCTGTGGTGCAGAGAGTAGTCTCGTGGGAACCAACAGCGAAAACACCACCCAATAGCAGAGAAGATCCTTTCGCTCTATCGAGCAGGCAGCGGTGCCTCAATCTCCCAGCAATGGGGAAATTATCAAGCACTGACGGCCCATTTCCTGTTTAGGAAGCCTGACCTCTCGGAGCCTGTCCATCTGGAGCAGATGCGCGCCCTCTCTGCCCACCGCCTCCTCCAGTGCCTTACGGGCGCAAGAAGTCGGGGAAAGAGGGACGGTTGGTCTCTGCGTCACAGCTACAGAAACAAGCACTGACCGTCTGGCTTAGCATTGAACGCAATATTTTTGCGCCCCAGCACTGGAAGCGAGGTGGGAAGCAAAGAGCTCAAAAAAACAACAAGGGCTGTGTCGCTCGGGCTTATGTGTTTTCGACGGGCGCTTAATTTTTTGCCGCAGGAGGTGTTGGGCCGCACCTACAGAGTTCGGGGCCGCCATGTCGCGGCATGGGTCTCGGAGCGCTTACCGCAAACAACGAATATGAAGACTAATGCACGTTTGGTTTGTGAACATCGACGTAAGCACCGGTATCAGCCGGTACCGAAGGCTGCACAACAACTGCAGCGCATTTCTTTCGTTTCTCTTGACCCCCCCCGATCCTATTCCCACTTCTGTCTGTCGGTCTGCCGCAATTTCCGTGGCAGCCATGTGCAACCAGAGCCCCCCGACCCCCCCCCCAACCCCAACTCACAGCGATGTTCGCTCGGATGTCTGCGAGTGAACCCCTCCACCGACGCAGCTGCTTGAGAGCGTTCGAGCGGTGCGCGTTGATAGCCTTCGTGCCGGACACCTCGCACAACGTTCCGTGCAGCGCATGAGGCGAGCACTGCAGCTGCACAGGCCACACAACCCAGGGGGCGCAGGGAGCGGGTTCCGGGAGCGGGTTCCGGGAGCAGTGCAGCAGAAAGTGTGCTTGAGTGCAGCAAAACTTCCAGCAAACATCCTCGACTATAACCGCGTTCTATGAGACGCTGGCCCTACACCGATGCGAAGCGAAAACGCCGAGATGAGCTAGAGTCACAGCTAAGCGGCATGTCACGCTCATCGCTACCGACTGTACATGAGACGAGGGAAGTGACAACATCAGTCAATTACCACCTGCTGTATACTATGCTCAACGTGTTGAAGAGTAGTTGTACGAAGCGTACCAATCGCCGGATTCCATCCTGGCTGACTCTCCAGAACGGGTTGCCCGTTACGATGCCCAGGCGTGTCCGTAAAAAGTGATCGAATCTGTGAGATGAGTCCGAGAGGCAAAAGAGGGAAATGGGTAGAGAGAGGGGGGGGGAAGAGGGGAGGGGGGTACTCATTTGTTGCTCGCCTTAGTAAGTTGACCACTAACCACGCATCCCTTTCGAGACGGAGCACCAATTTCTACTCCTAGTAGAAACACCTCCAACATTTGGGCGCTCAGTGCGTTTCTTCCATATATTACATTACAAAAAAATGCTTATCTGATCTCCTTCCTCTTTGGCCGTCTGTGGCCACCATCTGTCTTCTAGGATAGCGATATTTTTCTCGCTTATATCTGATGTACCAAACTTTTCCATGTCACATCCGTCTATTTTCCTCTTCTCTTACTTTAGCACATTCCGGTCCTCCCTGTACAGGTTACATTCTCCCGGGTTAGAGAGAGAGGGAGTGGGCAATTCGTCGCGACGCAAACTCTGGAGGATCGGAAAAGACCGAACCAGCTTTAAGTGGTGCTCAAACACCGGAATCTGCTGGTTATCCCCGTTTCACAGCGAGGGTGCTCTCGGCAAACCCCTTGCGGAGGCTCTGTGCTCGAGAACATGCGAGGCAGCTGGCGTGCGTTTTGTAAAGTTTGCCGGGACGCTTCCCGGACCTCGCCTAATACGCTAGTACTGGGCACAAATTTCGATATGCCGTGGCAGTAGAAATGCCTAATCGACCGGTCCAGGGACGATGAGCATCTACGCGGAGCAACCGATCATGTATGTGCACACAGATGCTGACGGCGGAAAACAGCATTTCGTGGCGCTTAGCCTCGCCTGTGCTTGGGCAACTTCTGACCGTCGAACGCGAAGGCCCGCTGACCATTGGCCTGGAACACGGTTGACGACACCTGGCGGCAAGAGCAAGAGCAAGAGCAAAAACACGGACAAGGGAACTGTCGGGTGAAAGCGGGGTGCAGGTGGCTGTAACCCGACCAATGCGAAGCATGGTTTTCTCGCTACGCTTTGTTTTCTTCGATGATCTGGTTCCTACAATTGACTAATTTGCTGAATGAACACTGGTGTCAAATATCACCAGTAAGTGTCGTACCATTAATAGCGCAAGAGAGAAATATATGCTAACGGTAAAACCCCTCAAGAACGAGCGAGATAAAAGACGAAAAAATTCTACCAACCCAGCGTTGGCAGGGGACTCCCTGCAGAGGGGCTGGTTATTGCGCGACGCGGAACGATGTCAATCTGGGAACGGTCCCCGCCTGGTACCAAAGGTAAGCGACAAAATATGCCTATACCCTACCAGGTACTTCTTTGTCGTATACTTGTCATTGCTGACCTTTGCATCGCTGACGCCACGGGCGACGCTACGGAACACGAGCTCCACCTCGGCATGTGCCGCTGATGCAAGATCAGCGTTCTACAGTCACACATCGATCCAAAACACGCATGAATGGGCGAGGGAGGGAGGGAGGGAGGGAGGGGAGGAGCGACGACGCCCGTTATTTCGCCGGGGTTACCGAGGGCTGTTGTGCGGGGGGCATGGAACGATCGCGCGGCCGCGGAAGTTCGAATGGTACTCGGGAGAGCCGGTGTCCCGCAAGACATACTTACACCGAAGGAGTTTGAAATATCCAAAAGGATGTCGCCACCTTAGTGCATTACCTACAAATAAGGATGTTACACAAGGTACGATACATAATGATTCATACTTGGAAACGAGAATCAAGTTCCACCTTCGAAGGAGGTGATAGGTGAAAGTTGTGGTTTCTCCCACTTATTACCTGTCTTGCCCCGAGCTGAGTGGCATTCTCCCCAAGGCCGAAGAGAATCGCATTCAGTAATGTTGACTTGCCGGCGCCGTTGGGGCCGGTAATGCCTGCGACGGATATCATAAATATGCTCGTGATCAGGGTTTCTCGGACTTGTCGTTATTACGAGTACGACGTATTTGTCGGTGATAAGCCGGGGAGTGGTCAACATACGGGGCACAATGGACCTATGGACTCTAGGGATCGACTTGCCAATACTGCTGTTATGCCGGAGCTGCTTGAATCACTGACACAGCAGTGGTCTTGGTTGTGATTATTGATTGATGCCGTACAACTGTCGCTCAAACAATACGTATCCCAGTACGTACGTAGATGATGTGTTGAGTGTCGGATACACAGCACAGCAGGCAGATCCTGGTTATACGACGCGCCGGCGCTTGAACTTACGAGTATTGTCAGTACGATCCGATGCTACAGCAGAGCATGTCCTCAGCACGTGTGCAAAATGACTACGAGAGCACGGCAGGCATGTACAAGAGCACGGCAGGCATCCACAAGGAATACTCGTGACGTCGTGACGTGAACTTGCAACTTGCAGAACAAATGAAATTCAAATTTTGCAGAAATTTTGTTACGTTTTGATCCAGCATCATTGCAGTATCGCCCCAAAGTAGGGAGCATGAGGCGCCGCGGAGACCGCATTCGCGCGAAATACATTTGAAGCAACGCATCAGCTAGATATAGCACACCACCCACACAAAGCAACAGGCCACAAGCAAGCGCAGTGATAACGAAAAACAAACAACAGGAACAAACGTGCTTACATGTTAGGCCATCCTGCCCGAAGCTAACATGCGTTTCCTGTTTGAAACATTTAAATCCAGATATCCTTGCGGTCTGCAGCTGGAAGCGACCAGAGAAGGCCCGTGCTTTGCCTGTCCGCTCATTCCTTCTCCTCCCACGAGAAGGAGCACCTTCAGGCCTCATTCGGGAATGCTGCAAAGTAGTGCTGGGGTGAAGCTTGGGTTGCTAGGGCTGGATCGGTAGTCGGTAGGGTCACATGTTCCAAGAGGGGATGATCTCCGAACGTTCACATTACTAAAACGCCGCTTTTACGAGAGGAAACCCTCCCGATCGAAACGCCGATACAAAACGCAAAATCGGCACCACCCATCCTCCTCGGCTCACGACTAGCTATACCCCGGCCGTACAGCGGAATTGAGGATAACGAGTACATGGCCATCTTGTGCGCCGCTCCGGGGTGCGAAGAGCCGACGTCGCAGAGATGCTCCGTATGCAAGTGAGCTGGTTGTTCCCAAAGGCCTGTTTTTTTCTTTGTATGGATCATGGCATGTGATATCCTTTCGTACTGCAAAAATTGTTGCGCACTATTCCCAAGTAGTTTATCCGCTAAAACGTGGGCGCAGCGGTCCAGCAGTGTGCAGTCTCTGAAGTTCTAAAAAGAAACGAAGTTTTGCAACGTTGCAACAGCGATGAATCGTGACATCGTGGGAGGACCTGTCACATCTGTCTCCATCGCAGCGTGGTATCATACACTACTGCTGTACTTCGTGAAAGTCTTGTCACCCAGTGAGTACCCCCACGGCTTCTGTTGCGACCACGTTTACGCTAATCCTGCCGCTCCCCTGCGTATTACCTATGGTGTGGAGCAGGTGTGTTCGCTACTGCTCACGAGAGTGTCAGCGTCGGCACTGGACACTGGAGCACAAGGACGAGTGTGCGGGGATGGCTATGAGACGGGTGGAGACATCGCACGTAGATCCACTGCACCAACGGCAGTCCAGCAAAAGGTTAGATACTACTGTAGTATTCATATTAATATTCTCCCGTGCGTGCTTTTTCCGTTATCAATGTTAGTCGACCCGAAGGATTTCGCGCTCGCTGTGGAGTGATATGGCGTTGTTTCTTTGGGAAACTAACACGGAGAGACTGAAACCTTCCTCTCACTTTCTTCGCCCGAAAAGGTCTAACATCTATCATACTATTAGTACTGGTACCAGGTACTGCGTAGCGGCCTTCTGATTAAGAAACCGAGATATTGGTTTTAGTCTAGATTTCTTAATTGAGAAAGGGTGTGCCTTGCATTAACTTCAGTATAACAGCTGCCTAATTTATTGTTTCCCCGTAATTTTTAGGCTAAGTTTCTGGGGAGGCTCTTTCTTACGAGGGGGCCGGTAGTGGGTAGTGGGTAGTGTCCTGCGACGTAAGACAACAAGTGTAGGTACGCTGTGGTCGCCACGGGACATCCAGTGTTCATCCCCGGATGTATGTATGTATCTTGCGGGGGTATAATGGATCGCTGGTGCAACTGGGAACAGCGCACGCAGCCGTCTTGTTCATGGGAGCTCCTCTACTCTAACGGCGGGACTCTATCCCACTCTGCTCTATTAATAACTAGGGAATGAGCGGCTCTCCCGCCCTCACGGCGGTAGGGCCACGTTGAAGCAAGTACTTACGGAAGGTACTGGGAGCGTTGCATAGAACGGACTAAATATGGGTTGAAACAAAAACGAACGCTCATTTTTTGGGGACACAGGAGCAGGACTATAAAACACCAATGGAGCAGTACCTCGAAGATGAGACAGGGACGGAAAAGTTGCACGATGTGCCGTTATTCCACAGGTTTTCCAAACGCGCTGTACCACAATGACACACTGCTACACTGTAGTAACTGTGCACCATTTAGTTTCTGAGGTATGATATCTCAATTGACGGGCGCTATACCCCACCCAAAAAGCGTATTCTTCGTAAGCTGAAAGTGCAATCCAACGGCCAGACCCATGGCCTAGGTTCGAAACATACCCATAGTTCGAAACAAGAACGACGTTCCGACGATTTGGGTGAAGGAGCCCCGTCATTTAGAAAGCATTGTTTCCAAAAACTGCTACCTTTATAGTAGCACGCGTCCAAGTATATCTAGATGTGTACCTAGAGGTTAAAGTTTCATGCAAATTGCTCGTTAGAGTTCAGCATTTTGGCTGACTTCTATTAATAGTCCCTTTTAGTCGAATTCACGTACAGTAGTAGGTCACGCCCTTGGTACTTCATGTATGAGAAAGAGTGGACTGGAAAAAAAAATCTATAAAAAAACGTACATGGTACACGTCAAAGGTGCAAGGAACGCTGAAAACAGGACACTATTAATAGCGAAGTTTCATGGATATCGATACATTCGGACGACATACTGATACAACGTATGCAGCGCCAGCGCCGTTGATTCAGGCGGGCTCAATTCCGGAAGATTTAGGCCGAACGTCGAACGATAAGATATCCCAAAAGGCGTAGGATGCAAAAACATGGATTTTGGACCCATCGTCCCAGAGTGAACCATGTTAAGTATGCATCACAACGAGTACTTGTACTGCTATGTTCGGCTGACAGGCTTCGAGGATATGTTCATTCCCACGAAGATCGCTACCGTGTGAACATCTTAGTGCTTCCCCGTTGGCATCCCCAGACTCTTGTTGATATATCTCACATCGTGTTGCGCTTTGTTGCTGCTGACTTACAGTAGTGTAGGGTGTCGGATACCACCAAATAGGGTGAGTATCGTACGCACAGTATGAGTAGTAGTATTACTGTAGTACCTGGTACGTATCACACCGTCCATAATAAAACACTTGTTCCTGAAATATACATACAATACTACTGCTGCTACTGTGCTCGGCTGACAGATGTTGGCGAGATTCTCGAACAGCATATAGGTGTAACCACCGTATTGCTTCTCTGCTGCTATCCTTCTCGCTACGAGTGCCTGGTGCTGTATTGTGCTCTGGTATCTTAGAGGATATCATGCCGTACACACCGAAAAAATTGACCAATCAGAAAACTGCGGGCACGAAATCCCTTTCTCTCATAGTAGTTGTATGAATACGTCTGACAGGCTTTGACGCAGTTCCTGTCATAACGAAGAACATCACGGCGTCAAAGTCACGATACTTCTAGGCTGCTGTTTTCCCCCTCTTGCTGATGCCTGGTGGCGTGCTGTGTCTTGTAGCTGTTGGCGTATGAGTGAGCAACGTTGCATTGATTGGTGTGGCCTCGAGGTGTTGCATCTCTGATATGGACAATATTTCCACCGCATTTGTGTATCCCGCTGGCTGTTTTGCTCGGGAATTCAATCGACGACAGTCGCCTAACTCTAGAAGGAGGTAGCGTGCTGTTGTGCCTAGCTGCGCAAAGCAGCAGCTTGAAGAGGGGGGTTCTAAAGGAGCTGTTGTACTGAATTGAACAACGGAGATGCCTGCAATCGGTATAGCCATGCAGGAAGGCATTGCCTGCCGTCAGTCTGGATATTGATGCTGTTGTCCTTGCCGTCGTGCTGTCGACAAAGACAGTACATGTCCTCATGTGTCGGGGTCGATGTGTACTACTGTTGCCGTCGTCCTAGAGGTGGTGGCGACGGTGGCGAAGGAGAGCCGACCTGAGCGTTGTACTGTTCCAACATGCTGTTAAAAAGATGGTGTATCGCATGTAGCCGTGAGGACATATTTGTTTGAAAATCAAATCTGAAAAAACCCAACACAAAACACAAAACATCGAACAATATGGGCATAAAAATATAACTCTATTTTCAAGTTAGAAAGTGGGCATCAAGGCTATCTATATATAATTAATAGATGCAATTATGTCTCACGATTGTGTCCAGTGGGTGAACACCTCTGGCTTGGGCGGTTGTTGAGTGATGCTGGCCCCTAGCTTAGTGTTCGTCCGCGCTCATTTCACCATGTTTTGTATCCATGTAGTCTATGTATATATATCCCTTTTACGTCGATTTCTCTCCAACGCTCTCCGCTGTGAAAATTGCAGCGTTGCTTCCACACACTAATGCATTCACAAGTCCCTGATACCGCTGCTCTTCTTCGCGCTTACCGGTACAATTTTGCCGTTGAAATATCAATTCCATCCATATGCTTGACTCCGTCCATATGCTGTTTGTTATTTTCAGCCCATGAACAGTGAGGCCTCCTGTCACGATGGTTCAAATTGAAACGCGATAATATATCATAGTAACCGGCGTCTCCGGTGGCTCGATAGTAAGCCGCGTACCTATTGAGATCGATGTCGTAGGTTCGAGCCCCGCAAGGGACTCTTCCTTACAAAGGGACAGGCCGAAAGTGCGTGAGCGCAAGTTGGCGATATTCGATGCGAATCGACGAGCATAAACAGCTGAAAAGTGGGAATGCTGAACCCTATGCGCGATAAAACTGAAGGCACGTACCGAAGGGGAGAAGGGAAGATACCTGTGACCACGGCTATACGATAGTCCAGAAGGTCGCTGAGGGTAAAACCTCTGACGATTTGACTGAACTGGAAAGTAAAAAGTGATGATTTAAAAAACAAAACGCTATACCCAGCGGCGCACAGGGATCTGGATATCATATCATACACCACACTACCCCCCCCCCCCCCCCCCAC
>JBBMKB010068221.1:0-14728 GCA_037833945.1 Alaria marginata
AGCGATGTCTGCCTGGTCGGTGAAAACCCGACGTGCTCCGTCCCGGCATTGTAGGGATGCGAGGGTCTATGGCCTTAAGACTACGGCTATGCATAAACTGAGTACACCCCTCCCCCCCCTGTCCCTTTCCCCACCACTCCAAAAATGGCCCAAACACTAGCACCTCCTGGTTCATCAAGACAGCCAGACTTTCCCAAGATGGCTCGACTCAAAAACAAGATATCTCAAACATACGAATGTGTTCCTGCCAGGGTATTGACCCTTTTTAGAACTGCACTCACGTGTTGGGGGACAAACTACTTGGAACTAGTGTGGGTATTAAATACAAGTATTAATAATAGAAATTAAGTAAAACATAATAGCGATGGAAGAGAGAACGAGCGAGCATACCTGGAGATCCTCATCGGAGCCGACGCAAACCGTGCGCACCACGCGGTTGGCCAGCATGTTCAGCGCCCTTGTCGACGTGATAGACTTCTCCTTAACCGCCCCTGCCCCATCCCCCGCCCCCTCCTCCTCCACCGCCCCCCCCTCCTGGTCCGGATTAATGTAGTCGAGGATCGAGAGGCAAAAGTTCTCGTCCGTCGGCCTCACCCGGCCGTTCTGGCTCGGCGTGAGAGAGCACCCGAAGTCCGACAACACCCCCGCCACCCTGTTCGTTTCGTTTCAAATACGTGTTCATTTTATTTTTTGATGTATATTAAAGGCACGAAACGAAACGGAACAGAACGAAACATTAACGAACCGAAAACAAAACGAGCGAAAAGGGGCAGAACGAAAATAAACACAACGAAACGAAAAAAACAAGAAGAAAAGCAAAACGAAAAGCAAAACGAAGCAGCGGGTATCGTTTGGTGTCATTGACTATTGAATGTTGGGTGAGTGGTGGGTGGTGGGGGATTGTTGGGTGTTGAGCATTGAGTGTTGGCGCGTAACAGTGCCAGCAAAGGATGGTGCTGCGCGCGTGTCGTGCAACTCCCTGCATTACACCTCGGGCACTTAACTTATGTCACCCCCCCCAAACCCAGGGGCAAATTTGTGCTGCTTCTCGCGGCCGACGCTGCAACCATCATTTGGTGTCGTCACTTTTTCCGACTACCAACGCAGTTAACGGAGTGGGGCATTATATCTTACCTGCGGAAGGCCAGCTTGTAGGGCTCGGACAATCCGTCGAGTGCCTCCTGCTTGGGGCACCCCTCCTTGGCCAGCTGACACACGCACGACAGGTAAGCCTGTGCCTCCGGAAACCCCGGGGACTCCATGTGTACGGACGCGAAGCCGGCCTCGATCGAATCCGTGTTGTGGACCGCATGTTCTTCGTCCTCTGCGCGGGAGCGAGCGAGCGAGGGAGTAGGCCAGCGAGCAAGCGAGCAAGTCAGCAAGAGAGAAGGCCAGCGGGCAAGCGAGCAAGCCAGCGAGAAGACAAGCAGGGAAGCAAGGGAGCAAGCGAGCAAGAAGGCAAGCAAGCAAGCAGGCAAGCAAGCAGGCAAGCAAGCAGGCAGGCAAGCCACAAAAAAAAAACGAAGGCTGAGGCTAGGGCTAAGGCTAAGAAGGCTAAGGCCAAAGCTAAGGCAAAAGGCTAAGGTAAAGGCTAAGGCAAAGGGTAAGGCAAAGGCTAAGGCCAATATTTCGACTCAGATTGAGGCCAAGGTATAGACTAATGCTATAAGGTCAATGCCAAAGCCAAGGCCGCTAAGGCCAAGGCTAAGGCTAAGGCTAAGGCTAAGGCTAAGGCTTAGGACACGGTAAAGGCGAATGCTTACACTAAGGTTAGCGATAACGCTTAAACCACCGCTAGTGCTAGGGCCAAGGCTAGGTCTAAGGCCACGGTAAAGACCAAGGCTGAGGCTGAAATGCCTACCTGGACTGTTGAGGATGAGTAGGTTCTTGACCATCTTATTGGTCGCCGTGTTGAGATCCTTCGTCAAGGAAGGCCCTGACAAAACGCTGTCGCCCGGCCCGAGGCAAAAATTCAGCTCCCCGAGGAAAGAGTCCACCTCTCCGCTGCGAAAACGAACAGAACACAAACAAACAAAAAACGTACCGTCGTGAACGACCGAAAGATATGCTCACAACGCCTTCACACCAGCTGGTCACACTTGACAGTCCACACGGCAGTAACTAACAAGCGGGCCAAAAATAATGTTGTGCGTTTGGAATAATTGGTCAATCACATGGATGCGGGTATCGTTGTATCGTCGAGAAGTGAGCTCAGTCCCGAAAAGAACACGGCCATCTCAAGCAAGCCGTCCGTGGGTTCCGCAGACGAACAGACACCAAGCAAAGCGCTTCCAAGCCGTCAAACCAGCAGTCGTGTGGGGAGGTGTGCAGGGGGCTGCTATTTCCTCCCACCCATCGGCCGTGCTTTCGGGGAAAAGGAAAGATGCAGCAATTCGCAAAATTACATGATTCGGGTGCGCATTCAACGGAAGTGTTTCGTTCTTACGGGCATGCCACGGGATCTGCAGTACGGCAGTAGCAGACGTGGGGTCGTGGACTGTGCGAAGGTGAGGGTCGACCGGTGCATGATGCCTAGCTACAGCACGAGCGCGGAGGATACAGGCCGCGACCAGTGCGACGAGTGGACGACTGGGCGCAGGGGGTTGTGCTCGGAGATCGAACAGAGGTGTAACGAGTAGCTAGTAACGAGCCCTCGCGCCTGTTATGGGCTACTATAATAGGGCAGAAACAAAACCGAAGAAATCCCCATTTTCTTACTGTTAGTCGTTTGTCATGATAGACCATAGGCTCGAACGGCCACAACGACATCGAAACATTCAAAACCAAAAACTGAATACTTCGTATATACGAGTAGCAGCGCCAGGAGCCAGGAACCGTATCCAACCCTGGTATATGGCAGCTGCTATATGGGCAATGGCTGCCATAGCCTTTTCAACATCCAATGGACGGGGGAAGGTTCACGTGAATTGGCTAATGCCATGCCGGTATAGCGTCATGTTTGAGGAGCTTGTCTGCACAAAGAGACCGGACACGACAAGTTGCCGTGGTGTAACGTATACGGTAAACCCGTGCGAGTGAGCGTGGCACTACCAGGGGAGAAAGACCGGTGGGCATAACGAGGTTTGTTCGCTGGACGGGGGGCCGAAGAATCGGGAGCTTTTGCCGGATGGAGTGGCAGTTGACTTGTGTGTGTACGGATGTTGGCACGGGGTTACGTCGGAGTTCAGGCGCGGGGTTTCTCTTGCGCCGCCCTTTTGGAGCGAGAGGCGATATGATACAGAATGAGCAATTAACTTATACTCGTATTATATCACACCTGTATTCGGTGTTCAGTATCTCAGGGGAGCCATCGGCCGACATCATATCATACATAGCGGCGCTATTTTCACGATGTATGGTACTGATTATGATGTACCTGCACTTATTACGATTATACCAGCGATTAAACGAATATTATACCTGAATATACGAGTACCAGGTACCCATTATAGAAGAATATTTGAAGAAAACACACTCTTATTATTATTCTTGACCTCAGACAGTTTGATAGCTGCCGACGTTAAGCCAGTTAACCGAAGGTTTTCCCGCCGCTCGCCCGCAAACAAAAATGCTGGCTGCTGCTCAGTAGGTACTACGGAACGTCGAGCGAATACGCGAAATAATCGCTGGTATCGATCAGCTTGAATCGCAATAGTTTGAGGTCTGAGATCAAGTTGGACGAGAAACTCATGCCGGTATATAAAATACTATGCTGCTGCACTCGCACAGCTGCTGTGTTATACCTCACGCATAAATGCACGATGGGGAGACTACTCTGTCCACTCTGAAGGTGCGCACGCCAAAGGCTAAAGGCCGAGTTGACGGGAGACCCTGCTGTGCGGGTGTGTGGCGTACACTCTCGGCCAGGAGCACTTCGCTGAGCTCCGAACGGCACACCACAAGCTTCTCCTACGGATCATTTGCTTCCAGCGCCGACAACGTATCAACAACTTCGTGTCCTATACCAAGGCCCCCAAGAAGGTACAATGATTGAGCGTCGAGACGACCATTCACATTAGATATCTCCTGTTTGCGGAGGGCGTCCAGCGGACGAACAATGAGCGGCTAACCGGCCGGGTGATGTTCGGGACGATGGCTGGTGGGGAGAATCCGGATCCAGGCCGACCAGAAATTTACTGGGCCCAATGTGTTTCGAACCAGCAAGGGACCCACGGAAACCTCCTTTGTGATGTTCGGAGTTGAGGTGGGGCTGTGGCCCACGGCGGTCAAGACGTGTGGCAAGAGCTTACGACGGGTGGCAAGAGCTACCGGGGGGGTCATCCAAGCGGCGGGCCGTTTCATGGAGAGGCGGCACAGGAACACGGCGGAGAGGAGCTGGTCACGCCACGCAACAGGGGACGCTAAGAGTGGAGACATGGGGAGGGGGGGGGGAGGGGGCGTAATGATAACACTGTGAAAGAAAGTAGAAGCGAAACGGCACATCGTGTGGCACGGTCCCAGCCTGACTGCCAAGTGGCACGCTGCCTCGAATTCTAGTAATAATATATTTTGACGGTTTTTTTCTGCATTTTTCGAGGGGGGGGGGACGCGACACCAGCAGTACTGAAACCTGACACCGCTGTCGACGATAGTAGGAAGGAGATGGCAGACCGTGTGGCAAGGTTCCCGGCTCGACTACATACGTGGCAGAGAGTCGGCAACCTATGCTATTAAGAGTGCTGCTTCCCTGAGGACGTTTTTTTTTGCTTGGCCTGACCTGTTTTTACTCGCATACCCTGGTATATGATACCTTCTTCTTTTCTTCCTCGTCCTTTTCTCGGCCTTTCCCTCTCTATATTAATCAATACGCGTTGCTTCGATCGTGCAGCAGTCCATTGTTGCTGTTGCTGTTGTATTTGAAATCGACATTTTTAATAGAAAGAAACCCATATAACTCGCATACCGGGCAACTCTCTGGGGGCGGCGGCGGGGGGGGGGGGGGCGTGGACAGCGGGGAACAGGCACGCGCCATGGATCGCACCGCTCCCGCATCCCGCCCATCCCACTCTCGTACAAGGTATAGCCTACAGTAGTACTGATGTACTCGTATTATTGGCTATTTGGTCGAACGCGTACATAGGGTTATGCCAGGTTTTATAGGTATCTCGCTAGCGCTAAGGTTAAGTTTGGATCTGACCGCACTAACAGATAAACGCCGCGGCCGACGTGACTGCAATACGAGGGAAGGGGGAGGGATGATGGGGTTAACGTAGTCTACAGGCCCAAGACAGTCGACATTTCACGTACAGTATGCGGAGATTCGGAGCTCATCGCTCATCGTGAGCAAGAGGAAGAGGGAGAAGGAAGGACGCAATGGAGTTGAACACAAAGAAATATGAAAGAAAGGTGAACACTTCACGATCAAAACAACATCCGACGTCTATGGCCCGGCGGACAAAAAATACAAACCAAGCATGCCACGGAATTGCTCCCCTCGGTTGCCTCGTACGAAAGCCTAAGCTTGTTCGCTTCAACCGCTTCGTACTCCGACGCATACTCGATCGTACGGACTCAAAATATCCGCTGCCTACGACACTCTGAGTAGTACGAAACGTATCATGCACCAGACACATGTGCAGTAAAATTGTATCATTACCTTGCCTCACTGCCGTCGAACTGAATCAGCGGCGAAGAAACTGCCGGGGACGCCACAGTCGCAGAGGACGCCTCTGTTCCCGTGTCCGTGTCCGTCTGCATCAGAACCACCCCACACGATTGTCGTCGGCCTCGCGTTCGGTGCCGACTGCGACGACCGCCGCTACATTGCTCTCTGCATTGCGGTACGAGTGATCGCTGCTGCTGCTGCTGCCGCTGCTGCTGCTGCTGCTGTGTCCAACTTGACGCGAAGGTTGCCTGTGAAGGAACGAATGCCGCTGCACGGAGGCCAGAGAGGGGGCAGAGCACGGCAAGGATGACTGCCTCAGAGAGAATGCCACCGCCCATCGTCGCCTTGCGTGGCAGGCAGGTGTACTACAGCACACAATAACCTACAGCAGCTCCCTTCTTCCTTCCTCGCGTCCGGTCCGTCGCTTAGTCAGGTGGAGATGCTGACGTCTAGCCCTTGTTACTAACGCAACATCTGCCACACTTCGATACCGACCCTCTTCCTCCTTTGGGCCTGAAGTCCGGCCCAGAAAAGCCCGCAATACCTCGGGAACCAAGTGCCAGATTAGCTACAGCCAGATGCCTCAGAGATGCGGTGGAAGCCCCGCACTTTTCCACGCTTTTCCACTGGCTACAACTTGTCACACAGGGGACTTTGTAACACAATCCCCTGTATAAAACCGCCTCCATAACAATAAGCTGGAGCCACACGCAAGTCCGCAGTCCGCCAATCTGAGTCCTCTTCCTGGCAAAGAAAGCTCCTGATAGAAGATCGCCGAGCTTGCTGCATCTTTCGAGAGCTTGTCCTTTCCCAGCGCGTTGGAGGAGTGGTATATTCCGATCGACCCTGACCACTTGCTACGATCGCGATTCAGTAGTGGATCGATTTCTCTGACGGAGCGAAGGTCGACCCCCGCACCTGTGTGAGTGTGTGTTAGCGGAAGGACGTTTCAAAACAGGCGCACTGACGCACCCACCCACCATTTTCTCGGAAGCGCGACCACATCATAGCATAGAGTAGCAGTAGCAGCACACCAGGACCATGAAGCATCACCAAATGAGGGCCGCGGCAACAATGCTCTGCTCTCTAGCGGTTGCAAGCGCATGGTTCGTAGCCCCCCCCGCCCCGGCAGCGCGAATCAGCTCTCGCTCATCGCCAACATTGTCTTCGGTGACCTCTCGAAGGCGGCGGGACGGGAACACAGCAGCACGAGCAGCAGCAGAACCATCCTCGTGGGTCGACGGGCATGGCCGTCGCCGAGGCCGCGACAGCCGCTCGCGGCTGTCGATGGTAGCCGCGGGGAAGAACTGGGAGTGGGGAAGAGCGAAGAGCAGCGGGGATGCTCCGACGCCGGCGGCGAAGGCCTTCGGGACGGGCCAGGAGCTGAAGCTCGGGGTGCTGCTGCTGAACCTTGGAGGTCCCGAGCGGCCGGAGGACGTGCAGCCGTTTCTGTACAACTTGTTCGCTGACCCAGACATCATCCGGCTGCCGAGGCTCGTGCGGTGGCTGCAGGCTCCCATTGCCTCGGTGCTAGCGGCTCGCAGGTGCGTTGTTTGCCTCTGACTGGGGGGGGGGTCGTGTCATCGATCGCAGGGGTCGTTGCGGGGCCTTGCCTGCTTTGGTTCGTTCGAGATGCAAAATGCATTCGTTTTGGTTCGAATATGCCGGTACGAAGTAAGTACCGGAAAGCCCGCGTTGTTGCGTGCACTCTATTTTTTAGTTTATTTTTGACTGACGGTGATTCCGCGGCCATTTTTAGCTTGGTTTTTTGTTTTTTGGTTCTGTTCTTCACGAGTACGTACTTGTTGGTTTTCTTAGTGTTTCGGGCTCGTTTGCGTAGAGTTGCCATCGTGCGTCGGGGAAGGAGGGAGGAGGGGCGGCGAAGTTTGGAACCGCGGCAGCAGAGACCCTCTCAGATTGGATTGCACGGTTTTTGCTCCACTAAAAAGTACAAACCTCTTTTTACCACGTAGCAGTAGTTCTCGATCTCGCGGAAGTATACCAGCAGGACAACCAAGTCTACAATAATTTTATTTTCGATGCCGCAGCATTCAAAAACAAGAGCAGAAGAGCAACAGAAGAATCTTCTCGAGGCTTTCTTGGGTCACCCGTCGCCACCCACCACCAACCCACCACCAACCAGAACTTTACCGGCCGGACTTCTCCTTCCTACTGCTGTCCTTTCTTTTATCCGCCCATCCGTATCCATCCATCCATTCATCTATCCACCCATCCATCCATCCATCCATCCATCCATCCATCGCTAGCCATCACGAGAGTTTTTAGAATTTGCCCTATTTGGGCTGTGGACGGTGACGGTATTTATTCGGTAGTTTTAGCGTCATCGCCCACATGCGAGTTCAGCTGTAGGAGGAGGTCGTACCGATCGTTTTCCCGCACACAACAGCAGAGCAGCAGCAGGCTGGCAGCAGCAAGCAGCCTTGCTTACAGCAGTGTTATCATTACAGAATGTGACGGCGTTCCTTTTCAAAGCCGTCGGTAGGGACATGCACGTATGCACGCACACATCTTCTGCTGCTGCTGCTGTTGCTGCTGCTGCTGCTGTTGCTGCTGCTGCTGCTGTTGCTGCTGCTGTTGCTGGTGTTGCTGCTGCCGCTGCCGCCAGGGCGTGTGGCTTTTGCCCGCTGTGTGACTGCGCGCCACCTTCGAAAAGTCCTGGAAAAATCGGGATTTACTCAAATTCTTGGAAATTCTCAAGGTGGAAATGCCGCCTCTCACACTTTGTTCTTGTTGCTGTCTTGCCCGCTGGACTGGCTTTTTGGCTCTAGGTCTGGAGGTGCTGCTGCTCCTGCTGCTGCGCGCGGTTCTCGAATTAAAACCTGAGAAAGTTTACAGCACGTAAAACAATCAGTCGTTGTGTACTACTGTGTGTTGTATTATACCATGGCTTATGTCATTCCTATACAATACGAGTATCGGTACAAGGCAAAGGATGCGTCTAAGTACTGTAGGTGGCCCCTTTTAAGGGACCCCGCGATGAGTAAAAACAGTATACAAGGGACCTCAAATTCCTGCGCTCGTTTTTTCGTTTCTTCGACCAGTCGCTTAACGCCTTTACAACTGGAAACCCATTGTTGGGGTCAATTCACTCGGATTTAGTATAGGGAAGGGTTTTCGGGCTCTGAAAGGGTTAACGTGAACGCAACACTCAATAAGGGACCCCAGGTCCCATAAAATGGCCAAATATGAATTGCGTCTCCCGCTTGCATAACGCCGCATAGATTGCTGGAGAACGAGTTATTATGTGTTGCCAAACAAAGTGCCACATGTGTCAAATCTCACAAGGGATAACGGACGTCGGCCCCTTTGACAGGGCCACCTGCTGCACGAACGAGATAATTACTACTCGTACATCTTCGTTCTGCTTTGTGCTTTGCTTGCGATTTGTGTCGCTCGAAGAAGGGGGGTCGCGGGAAACCCCGGGGCTGAACTATGACTTTGCCCCGTTCAAGCATCCGTACACTCGCTAGCCAAGTACCAATACATCCGGCGAAAACTCCTACTCCTCCGAATAAACCTCGTTATGTTCACTGGCTTTGACTCTCCTGGTAGTTCATTCCACTTCAAGCTTCCCATACTCACTCCCAGGCTCTCAGGGGAATATGGTAGTCCCCCTAATGGGCCCATGACTGCTGTAATGCTGTAATAAACTTTTCTTACTGTCGTCGCCTAAAGTGCGTCACACCACGTGTCCGGTCTCTTCCTGCATTCCACGTCAGGCCGCAGACTGCAGATACGCTCCCCAACCATGGAGCTATACCGTCGTGACACTAGCCAATGAACGCAACCATTCCCCCGTCCATTGAATGCCGCCCGACCCTACTACCAGTATAGTACGCCTCTGTGTGGGCGCCTGGACTTGCGACTGCTATCATATTGATATCATCATCCTACGCTATGAAGTGTTGTCATTTGCACTATTAATACCTGGTACTTGTGTACTGCTACCGACGGCGTGGATGGACAGACCAGCGAATCCGACCAACCGACGGACCGACCAACTGACCGACGAACCCGACAACCCAACGCTTGAACGACCGGTTGGTTGTTGCATTGTTCAGGGCACCGCAGAGCAAGAGCGCGTACGAGAGCATCGGCGGGGGGTCGCCGATCGTTTCTTGGACCAACGCCCAAGCCGCGGCCATCGCGTCTCAGCTGGAGGGCAAGGGGCTGAGCGGCACGAAGTGCTACGTAGGCATGCGGTACTGGCACCCCTTCACGGAGGCGGCGCTGGAGGCCATCGAGAAGGATGGAATCAATGCCCTGGTATGTGGAGAGGCGTTACAGTTCAGGGAGGCGGGGAGGTGTTACTTTTAGAGGGGGGGAGAGAGAGGTGCTACACTAAGAGAGGGGGGGTGTGGGGAGGCGTTTCATTTCGGGGGGAGAGGGGGAGGTGGCGTGCGTTGTAGTTCAGACGTAACAGGCCATTTGCTTTGTTTTGTCGTGTTGTTTTTGGGTTTAGATTTGGGTTTGGTTTAGGTTGGGTTGCCTGGCAGTCACTCGGTCGGTCAGACAGTCGAGGAGCATAGAAAGTCGTCTGTTTGTGTTTGCCGATGTTTGTGTGGTGGCTGTTTATTTTTCCGGTGTTGAGGTGGGATAATTCCGGCAGGGTTTGGTACGAAAAAAAAGGCATAAGCTGTCAGTATATAGAGGAAAAGCTTCACTTTTTGTATGTAGTCGGAACCAAGGAAAAAAATAAGGGGTTGGCCGGCCGCCCCGGTGGCGGAGGGAGAGACGGAGGGGGGGCGCAGGGCAGGACCGCTCACTGTGCAACAATAAATCGCAAACGGGCCAGCGGTTACGTAGTGGTTGTGTTATCGGTCACTCTCTCTCTCTCTCTCCTTCTCTTGTCTCTTCTGTCTCTCCCTCCCTCTCTCTCCTTTCCCCCCCACGATAGCGCTTGATGTTTGCACATGGCCTGAAACCACAATCCGCCGCGTTTCTTGCCGCCCCCGTTATCGCACGTCGCGCGACACTGCCTGCTTTCGGCTCACAGGTGATCCTGCCGCTGTACCCCCAGTTTTCGATCTCCACGAGCGGGTCGAGCCTCCGCGTGCTGAACGAGGAGTTCACGCGAAGACCGGAGCAGTGGGGTCACAAGAACGTGGTGCACACCGTGGTGCCCTCGTACCACGACCGGCCGGGCTACGTGAACGCTATGGCCGCACTCGTGGCGAAGGAAGTGGCGGCGTACACCCCCGAACAGCGGATGGAGGGCGTTCAGGTGAGAGTGCGGTTGGGATTAAAAATGGGATTGGGGTTGTGGTCGAGGTTGTGATTGGGGTTGTGGTTGTTTTGGATGTGGCTGTGGATGTGGCTGCAGTTGTGGTTGGGGTTGGAAGTGGGATTGAGGGTGGGAGTGGGGTTGTGGTTGGACATGGCATTGCGATCGGGGTTGTGGTTGCTGTTAGGATGGGGGCTGGTATTGGAGGTGGGATTGAGGTTGGGAATGGGATCTTGGTTGGGAGTGAGAGTGGGGTTGTTGTTGCGCTTGTACATGTGGCTGTTGCAGCGATTTTGGGATTGGGAATTTTGATTTGGTTTTGGTTGTGACTGCGACTTCGACTGCGATGGCGATTGCGTGCGCGCGAGGGGTTTTGATTCCGGTGGTGCTGTTTGACATATTCACCCCGCAGTGCGCGCGATTGAAGCATCACTAGCGTCTCTGCGAAGATAAGTTTCTCGACGATAAATACTGGGTCTCACAGCTTCGGTGTCGTTTTTGTTTTTTATATACAACCAGGTGCTGTTCTCAGCCCACGGCGTTCCCAAGTCCTACATCGATGCGGGCGACCCGTACAAGACCCAGATCGAGTCCTGCGTCAAGCTTATCTCGGGCAAGGTAGACGCCATCAACGCCGAGGGGGGGCCGGACGCCAAGCCCGGCAGCGTCGGGGCCGCGACGGGGGCCGTGACCTACCACCTCAGCTACCAGTCGAGGGTGGGCCCCGTGGAATGGCTGCAGCCGTACACGGACGGGAAGATTCACGAGCTGGCGGACAACGGGTGCAAGAATTTGGTGGTGGTGCCGGTGTCGTTTGTGTCGGAGCATATTGAGACGCTGGAGGAGATTGACATGGAGTACCGGGAGGTGGCGGAGGAGGCGGGCATCACCAACTGGCGCCGGTGAGTTGGTTTGGTGGGAGGGGGTAAGGAGGGTGTTTGTGGATGATTCGTTGATTGGTGGGTTGGTTGGTTGGTTTGGTTGGTTTGGTTCGGTTTAATTCGATTCGATTCGGCTTTTTGTTCGATTCGGTTCGATTCGACTCCGTTCGGTTTCGGACGAATATTTTGCCTTCGTTTCGTCCGTTCGTTCGTTCGTTGTCTTTTGTTACGGCTGCGTGCGGGCCGACTACGATCTGATGGCCGCTTTTGTCACGCTGTGCTTTTCGTTTTCTTGACTGACCGCGTTCTTTTCTGCGCTGTGCGCTACTGTGCTGTTGCGTTTCGTGTTCGCGAACAGAGTGCCGGCCCTGAACACCGACCCGGCGTTCATCGAGGACATGGCGGACATGGTCGTCGAGGCGCTTGCCCTCCCGACGCTCACCGTGTCTGAGGTGCGTTCGTTGCCTTGTCTCTTGCGGGGCTCATCCTGGCTCCTACTCTTTATTCCACGAGCATATTATCGTACTTGACCTTTTTCGAACCTTTTCGAACCGCACCTATATATTGGGGACAAATTACTTGGAGTTAATATGGGATTCTTTTCTTTAAGTTCTGACAGGTTTAAGCTATTATACTGCGTATTGCGCCGTTATCTTTCGAAGGGTGCCAACATATATTTGCGTCCCGTCCTGTCGCGACCCGGCCCGTCCCGCTTCAACTATTATACGTCTTTCGCCGTCGTCGAAGGGTGTCCATTTTTGTCCCACCCCGCTCCGGTAGCGGTTAGAGGTTAGCGGGGAGGGGGGGTGACGTGCCACGACCCCGTCTGTGTCGTGATCCATCCCGCAACCTTCTGCTGCAGGCTGGCGGCGGCGACGGCCGTTCAGCGTCCTCAGCTTAAACAATTTAGAACTACCTACACCCTCGTTAGCGAAGGAGTTTTTTGCGGCAAACTATTAATAGTTGGAATTAGTGGGGGAGGATGTTGTTAATGCCTGCTGTGTTGATGTCACCCGTTTCTCACAACCCCTTCCCCCTCCCCCTCCGACCGCTGCCTCCTCGACCGCGTGTTTGTGTCTTCATTTTTATCTCGTGCTTGGTGCTCGTTGTTTGTTTTTGTTTTTATTTTCTCTTTCTGGTGCCGGCTTGCGTGTGTGTGTGTACACAATACATAACTAAAAAATTGAAAACCTGCAGGCGTTCACGCGCAACAACTGCGACCGTAAGGAATCGGAGGGGCTGTTGGAACGCCTCTTGGAAGGGAACTACGGCATGCCCAAGGGGACCAAGACCGGGGGGGCGGGGGCGAACGGAGGCGTGGGTGAGAGCGCGGAGGCCGGCGGCAGTGCCGGTATCGGCGACAATCGGTCCGACGCGGCGAGGGTTTTGTCCTCCTTAGGGGGAGCCGCGTTCGCGGTGGACGGGGTGGGGCGAGAAATCGCCGGGCTGTTCACGGCGACATCGGACGGCATTTTCTTCTAACTCTTGTGTTAATTTCGATTTCGATTTCGTTAGTTGTTTTGGTTTGGTTGTGCTCGAAACTTTTCCGTGGATGGGATGGGGTTTGGTTGTGCTCGAAACCTTTCCGTGGAGGGGATGGGGTTGGGTGGCGTAGTGTGGCGTGGGATGGGGTAAGAGTGGGTTGGCCCGCCGGCTGCACTCCTTTCTGCCGCGATTTTTGAGGCTTTACGGAGTTATTCGCGACAGCCGAAGGAGGGGGGGGGGGGGGTCGCAGCCTACCGTACATCGCCATCGCTGAAGAGCTGGCGGGCGTGGCGTGGGTTGTGGGCAGTTAGAATGAGGGCGGGGATTGGAGGGGGAGGGGGAGGGGTCGACGATCTTGTCGCCCTTGGGGTATGTAGGGGCGCACTACCATTGCTGTAGCCAGCATGCGCTTCTGTAAGTGTTTGTGGAGGCGGTTCTATGTTGCATCATGGCCGTGTCCTGAGCTGCTACTCTACTGTACCGTCGCGGCTTTTGGGCGCGGCCGGCAGGCGTACAGGAGCCTGCCAACGGAGCAATCGCGGAGGGGAGAAGAGTGAAAAAGGGCAGAGGGCGGGGCGGGATCTGGTCTTCGCTAGGTGCTTGCCCGCATGTGCTTTTCCGTGCCCCAGCCCATCACGAGGCCTCGTCAGCCCCATTTTCTAGTCACAGTCACAAGAGCAGAGCATCCGTGCGTGTTCGAGAGGGCGGGGGATGGGGGCAGGGAGGGTAGGGAGAGGGCCCTGTTACAGTGTAATGGGAGGGGGGGGGCATTGTTTGCATCCCCTGACCAGCATCAACAATTATCTGTACTAGCGGGGGGGGAGCGAGTGGATTCTGATGGGTTTTGTCGTTGTGTCCCATCGTCTCAACTCCCCAGCGGGTGATACACCCGCCACCCTTTTTTGCTTGGTTTTGTTTTGTTTCGCCGTTTATGGTTTGGTTTGGTTTGGTTTTGTTTGGTTTGGTTTCGGTTTTATTTCGTCTTCCCTCTTTTCGAATGGCGCTGTTGACGCGCGATGAATGTTTCGATGGCTGAGTGGAGGGCAGGCCTTTTGTGTCCGAAAGGGGATATTATATGGCTTGTCCCTTCTGGGCTTAAACGCTGCCCTCCATTTTTTTTGGGTGCGAGCGCGCTCAGAAAGCGGGTGGGTTGGGTGGGCAGGTGGGCATGATGCACGAACAACAGGGACACAGGGGTCGGGGTTCCCAACATAGATAGGTTCGGCGTAGCTGATAACGGTGCGGTTGGTGGGGTGATGGTGGTGGTGGTGGTTTATTGGCGGGTAGTTGCTCTCGCTCGTGCGAAAGCGCCCTGGCAGTTTGGGAGGGTCCTCCACAAATTAGTCGCTGTGCCACTTAAAAACTTAAAAGTAGGTACGTACGCGTCACACAGCATGTATATATTATTTTGAAGCTCTAGAGGTGTAGGTCCGGACCTGATGTGTTGCGGGATTTCATTGAGAGCGTCGGCGGGTGGGGAGGGGGGGGGGGGGGGGGGGGTTTGGTGCTTTG
>JBBMKB010068232.1:0-14721 GCA_037833945.1 Alaria marginata
CCCTATTCACAGACAGAGCAGTAGGCTCTACCAGGTACCAGGTACTCTCATACGAGTACACGAGTACCAGAAGGCAGCCCCTTGTGTACTTGCACTTGTGTACGAGGAAAACGACAAACCTGGAACCTACAGTAGTGCGTCTTTCGAGACGGGTAATCCTCTCGTTTTCGACTCAGATGAACGCCAAGAACAAGGAGCCCAAAGCACAGAATACTGGCAGTGCGCGTACTTCAGCGTGCGTGCTGAACAAGGTGTTAAAGGCCGCCGCGAACCTCTGGAGAAACACGCTCTTTCCAGCGGGCAAATCAGGCGAATGCTGCTTATTGGGGAGTTCAAGCATGTCCGGATGGCGTTTATGGTTTATCTTGGGGTGTTGGGGTGCCCCCACGTCCACGCCCTGCACCTGCAACGCAACACCTCAGCGCAATTACTGGGCCGCCACACGATGGCGGAGGAAGCCGTTAGTGGGGTCCCCCTTGTGGGCTCTCGCATCAGCCTCATCTCCAAAAAAGACATCCGCTACGAGGGCGTCCTATTCAGCATTAACACCAACGATGCTTCTCTCGCGCTCCAACATGGTGAGTTTTTGCTGCACGAGTAGTTCCCTGGTCTTCTTCGTACGATAAGGGACAAGCACGAGAAGATCCATGCCTCATCCCTCACGCATATGCACGCATTGCTGTGGCCACCACTTCTTAGAGCATTGCTCCGGTGGTGTTGCCCGTGCAAATTCCAAGGCTCCGTATAGGGTCCTTCGGGCAAGGCCTCTGACGTGCGACTGAAACCCGACCAACCACTCGGAAACTCGGAAACGAAACTTCTTACGTAGCCAACAAGAGAGCAGCGCCTTGACCGCCCGCCTGTGGGTGTGAAAGGGTTGTCTGGTGCGCATTTTCTCGCGAAACTAAGAGGGCTGCGATAGTCCGATCCCCCCTCTAACCCGCCCTGCCGGTACGACTACTTGTGAACCGTTGAACCATATTCGCGCGCCCGCCTTACTCGCCTGTCTCTGGACCTCCCCCTTGCTTTGTACGATAGGTACATGGGGTATATCTTCTCATAAGATCAGGAAAGGTGTACGTTCACATACTGCTGCTGCTGCTGCTGCTGCTGCTGCTGCTGCTGCTGCTGCTGCTGCTGCTGCTGCTGCTGCTGCTGCTGCTGCTGCACTGCTGCTTCTAGCTTGTGTTGTTGCTGCTTCACTGATGCTGCACTGATGCTGCGTGATGTCTGTGTTTGGTTCCTTGGTCCATGACCGCCCCTCCTCCCTTCCGTTCTGTACCGTTTGCTGTGTCCCGGCTGCCTCCCCTTTAACCTTTACAACGGTGTTTGAACAATGATTATTGAACGATTGTCACATAGTGCGAAGCTTCGGCACGGAGTCGAGGGTCAAAGAAGGCAACGTGATCCTTCCTTCGGACAAGACCTTCGACTTTGTGTGTTTCCGTGGCCAAGATATCAAGGATCTCCACGTACATGATGTAGAAACTGCGGAGGTAAGTTCCATCGCCACTCAGCAGCAGCAACAATAACAACCAGTAGTGTCGGGAACTGCCCTATTGATGTATAATGTAATATACCTGGTACGGTACTACACAGCTGTGTGTATCAACACCGAAGGACTACTCGTACGATGAGAGTACCGGTTCTCGTACGGTGGAGCGCTCAACTGCAGCAGTACAGGACACCTAATAAGAAACAGGACACTGACCCAGCCTGGGTTTCTTATTTTAAAAAGGGTGCGTTCTACACTAACTTCAGTATAACGGATCCCGAATTTCTTATTTTCCTATAAATACCGGCCTGGGTTTCTTGTTACCTTGTTTCTTATTAGATGCCATGTACTGTACTGTGCTTGACAGCGGCATTAATTATCAACTTTACTATTATAGCGCAAAATTACCGGGCGGCACAGCAGCAGCAGGGCGAGTATATATTGAAAGTGCACGTATCGGTCTTCTTTCGTAGGTACCTGCCTGGTACCATGGTATCAGATACTAGGCGTCAGATATAGGCTCAAGAGTGGCTAGCCGCCCAAGAGCGACGTACCTGTGATACGTATGATATATACTACCTGGTATCAACTAAGCTATAAACTCGTCTTGGCTGGTCGATGTTACTACTTGCCGGATTACTTTTCCTGTAATATTCCAGAGTTTTTCCCCCCTTTTCAACTTGCGTCACTCTCCGGATTTCAAGCCAACCACCACATCACCAGGTACATCCCGAAGGGGAAGCGTGTATAGTCGATGATACTCACTGTCCTATTCGTTCATACCATGGTATACGAGTTTTTTTTTTGTTTTCGGTTACGACCCGCGCTGTACTACGTGCCGTGTTCCAAGGTCGTCACAGCACTATTAATTAGGGCTGTCAGTTGGCTAGAGTTCCCGGCTATTAATATTTATTAGTTGGCCTGAGAAGTCAGCCAACTATTAATAACTGATTTTAGCCAACTAGTTGGCTGGCCCCTGCTTCCCTGTGCTCGCAGCGTGGGGAAATACGTACCCGTACCAAACAAGCTTTCCTACCAACAATGAAACCCAAAAAGGGAAAAAGTCATAAAAGTTGGATTGGTGGCACTGCCACAACTAACTATTAATATGATACCTAGCCAGCTAATAAAGGCTTTTAGTCAGCCAACTCACAGCCCTACTATAAAATTAAAAGTATTACTGTCAGTATACCCGGTAGACATCGCCAGTACCAGTACTTCGGAGTACACGAGAACAGTACGTAGTACCTCAGAGCACGTGATGCTCATATTACTGGGTATGGCCCTCACAGTAGTCGCAATGCCAGTTGTTTGGGTAGGTGCAGTACCTATTAATAGTACGCCGTAGTACCTAACACCTCGCAACAGTAGTACGCCATGCCTCAAAAACTGCTTTATCATACCAGGTATACCAGTATACGCACATCAGTATACCCAGTGTTCGTTGGCAGTAACAGCGCTCAGATTCCGTCAGTACGCGATCCCCAAAACCCAAGTTATCAAGTTATGGTTCACTACGTCGGAGTACGATACTGCTGTATGCACTACGTCGGAGTACGATACTGCTGTATGCCCAAGTTACTCGGTACGCCCCAGTATTTCACAGGTTAGTCTGTACAATATGTCATGAAGTTGGCTGTCATCCTGATACAGTACCCCGGCTGGGTATTGTTTGGTTTTGTTTTCCTACGTACCTGTAGACTGTAGACTGACTCCTGGTTCGTTTTCGTCGTCGCTTGCTAGATTGCTAGATTATTATAAAAAAATATAAAGACACCCCAGCTGTGAGATCGAGGATTTCGTTATATACCAGGTATAGCATTGGGCTACTGTATAGTGAGATCAACGAATACAACAGCAGTACTCCACGCCCACAGTGCTTAAAAAAAAATACTATCATAGCGTATAATATCACACAAGTAACTTAGGTACCGGTGGTGACCGGTTATGAATCTTTTGCCGGGTGAGTAACATAAAAAGTCGGTAGGGTTTTTTATATATCCCACATCCCCAGAGTAAAACCGCATGCATATTCAATGGAAACTCTTCCTTCGCGATGGCTAATTCAAGGATTCAAAATTCAAAGCCAGGACTGCACCAAGAAGGCGATCCCCGGGTTATACGGGTTATCATTGGTGGGTAATGCCAAAAGCTGCAAATAGGTGACTTCCGGTAAGTTATTTTTAGATCAAGGTCACAACCATCCCTCGTATATCGTATATCTTCTCCCTGTTGCGCTACAATTAATTAATGACTAACCCCCCCCCAAGACAAAACCTTTAGTTTTACTTCATAATTTAATGATCATTACCCCCTTATACATGTTGTGCTGTGACGCTGTGACGATCTTATTTTTCTAGCAGAACACAGCAGCAACAGTGAACCAGTGGTGAAACGTGTAATACGGTCGAGCGACTGAAAACCGTCACTATTGAAGAACGCTGCGTTTTGTTTCACTGCTGCTGCTTCTGTGTTTTTTAGCAGCTGGTTATTAAAATACCAACAGGCTGCTATCGGTATTTGTCTTTAATGATACCTGGTATTAAATAATCCTCACATCCACCGACATGACATAAAGGCAACTATATATATAGACTAAATTAATAGCTATATCAGCCGCAGTAGACTGGTACTACCCATCAGTATTTTATTACTTCTGTGACCCTTTTGGAAACGGGTACTGCCTGCTGTATGACGGCCTAAACAACGAAAAGTGTGGTAATTTTACCAGGTGCCGTATTAGTGTAACCCTTACGGAAACCAGGTTCCAGGTACTGCTGTATAGCGACCCAAACAATGAAAACTGTGGTTTCACCAACCGCGGTGTAGTATGATTTCTTCACACCTGGTACTGGTATATACGATCGCGCAGCAAAACGAGTGGAATTTCGCTGCGCGCGTGTCGTACATATTAGATTAGATTAGGTTAGATTAGATTAGACGAGTCCTTGCATTTTGGTTGGGACGGTGAGACACTTTGACAAAAGACGAAACTGAGCAACCGAGACTGCTTCGTGTGGCCGATGCTGTACCGTCATGCATTTTCGTCGTTTTTTTCTTTTCTTTTTGAGATGCTGAAGTGGGGACGAGTAAGAACTGGGAACGTAAATGTGGCCCGTAAAAGGCCCCCTGGAACGTTGTTACTGTTTTGTCGACAAACACAAGCATCCGTTTGTTGCTGGGGACTACGCACCTTGTACATACTTCGTGTCATACATACTTATGCAACAAGTCGAATTTTATATTTTCGTCTCACAACTAATGCTCGCTGTAGTAGCATTAGGGACCAATCAACAAGGAATGTCGGACTGTGTAGGTAACTAAGTCAACAAGGAATGTCGGACTGCTGTGTAGGTACATGAGTTGAGAATGGAACGCGATTTAAGAATGGCAAGCGATGCGCCGTACGAGTCCACTAGTAGTAGAAATAGTAACAAAAAAGAATACTCGTCGTTGATGCTGTATTTATATTGACACTCTTCTTGTTATTAAACCCGTTTAGAAAACGCAAAGGTGTTCATGTGCGCCTGGTATATCACAGACAACAGTTCCAGAAGCACGAAATGGGGGCAGCAGGGATAACGTACACACGAGAGCATTCATGGTATATATGTGTGATTGCCGTTTATTTTAACCAGAGCAACGACAGCCGTGGACGCGGGGTGGCTGACCTATGTGAAGAGCATCCCTCCGGCCATAAGAACTCAACACGTGCAAAACGAATGCAAGCTAATATAGAAATGTAGCGAGGAACGTCCCGTCCAAAAGCTCGGCGTTCCGCTGGTATACATGCTATACAAGATGTGAGCGTTCCCCTCTG
This sequence comes from Alaria marginata, assembly GCA_037833945.1. NCBI lineage: Eukaryota > Phaeophyceae > Laminariales > Alariaceae > Alaria > Alaria marginata. The sequence continues at coordinate 5,316 of JBBMKB010068232.1, forward strand.
CTACTCGTGAATAGCTCTTACCAGTACGGGTATTATATTTATAACGTCTCCTTGTGGCCACGACTTATCTCTGTACCCGTAAAAGTACACGGCTTCTGTGAGAGCCAGAGCAATGATACCGCTTGTCCGTTTGACGTTTTGTCGTTGATGTTGCTCCGCATGCAGGTTAGCCAGCCACCACCGCCGCCCCCTGCTCCGACTCCGAACTTCGCACAGCCGCCCCTTCCCCCTGGCCCCCCTCCCCTCCTTCGCCCTGCCGTTGTTGCGGTAAGTGTTGGCTGTTGGCCAAGCGGGTGCAAACTGGGCTTTTTTCGCATTGGTCTGAGTTTCTAGAGTTTCGAGTTAAGGCGGCATGTCCGTCTACGGTGCTTGGAGGCGGGTTTTATCGATGGGACGACCAAACACTTTATGTGGGCTTAACATCGAAGGCGTGCGTGTTTTGTGCTGTGCAGGGTTATCTTTGAAACAGTCCGCTTCGCTCGCTTTAACCATACGTAGTCTTTGGTGAAGCGGCAGGGTTTGTGCAGGTATCTTAGAACATACATATGTGTGGGCCTGGGGGAAACCAAATATACGTGCGTCTGCCGAACACAACATCGCGCAGACGCCTCGCTCGTTCGTACTTCTGATGGCTTCGTGACAACGACAGTACCGCGAGTTATCTCCTTGAACGTGTGATTATTTTCCGCCCTGACCGTGGTGCTGAGAACACGAATCTCTTTGCTCGATTTCCCAACGGCAGCAGCAGCAACAGCAGCAGCACCTGCAGCAACAGCAGCCGCACCAACAACCACCACCGCAGCAGCAGCCGCAGCAGCATCAGCCGCGGCCTCCTCCTCAACAACAACCGCCGCAACAGCGGCAGCCCCAGATGCTACAGCAACAGATGCCAGCACCACTAGCAAACAATATGCGGCAGCAGCAGCCACAGCAGCAACCAATGCAACAGCCACAGCAACCACAGCAGCAGCCACCACAGCAGCAGCCACAGCAACAACTGCAGCAGCCACAGCAACAACTGCAGCAGCAACCGCAACAACAACAGCAGCCACCGCAACAGCAGAAGCAACAGCAACAGCCGCGGGCCCTTCCACGCGCCACACCTGTCGCCCAAGGACAGGCAGCCGCAAGGTGAACAACGGCCCATGTTTTGTTGGTTTCCGTTGATTAGGCGTTCTGGCTTTAGCTAGAACGCAATTCCGTGCAAGTCCTTTTTCAACCTCAAAAACAAACACGTAGGCTAGGCAGGGTACCGCTCGCCCCGCAATTGCGTATAAGGGGAGTGTTAAGTTTTTTAATTCGTGGTTGGCGAGAGTTGCGCTCGATGGGACCCGTTTGGTCAGTCAAGCAAGGCAGACAGAGCAAGAAGACGACAATGTTGGCCAACCTCTACGCTAGCGCTATGAATATATCATGTAAGGTAGCTCAAACCATGGCAAGGCAGGAAAAAGACTTTGCGCTGCGGTGCCCTCTAATACTACAGTAATAATGCGTCGATACTCACGCTCGCCTTCAGTCGGTTGCGTCATAATGACTTTCACAACGATTGCTGTCGGAGGTCTCCCTTGTGCTGTGCTACTGCTGCTGTACATGGAGTATTGTCTTATCATTTCGTATATATTTATCGAAAGAAAGTCATCACCCGAGCTTTGTCGTCGCGCTCGTTTCTGGCAGGGCTACGAACGGACCTCCTGCTCAGCAGCCCGCGGTGCAAGGCGGTGGAAGGCCGGCCGTGACTTCCGGCAGAGGTGCACCACATGGACCGCCGGCTCAGCGTAATGCTACGGCTGGTTCGTCACGTCACGCTTTACAGACGGCTGGGCAGGCGGCTCAGCAGCAGCGGCGGGCGCCGGCGGCGCAGAGGCCCGCTCCGCGGCCACAGCAACATCGTCAGCAGCAACATGCCTCCCAGGTGTTCTATTTCTCCACCGAGCGTGATTGCTGATAAGTACTTCCTGCGGCCGCTGTATCATAGACTCGGCAGTTTGTTCATTTTGGATCCCGTACACCTACCAGTAACCTGCCCGTCCAAAAGAAATGGTCGGCGTACCGTAGAGAATCGTTTACCGTTCACGTTAAACGAGTGAACGGGTACGGAAAAAACCCCATGTGAAAATGGCATCAGACTGGACAGACAACCCGCTGTTCAAGTCGGGTTATGACGGAGGGAGTTGCAACGAGACGACGTGGGCGTGATTTCTCCTACCATAGCTTATTTCACGTGAGTTAAGTATGTTTGTATATCGTCCCTGTCCTTCCCGTTTGGTAGCCAACAGGAGCGCCGCGAGGCCAAACCCACGGCATTAGGTCGCGTCAGCCTGCCAGCGGCGGCGGAACGGGGAGCGGTGGAAGCGCAGGTGCTAGTGGGGGCAGTGGGACCAGTGGGGGCACTGCTGTGGCGGCGGCAGGAGCTGGACTGCGGACACCAGGGGTAAGAGCTTGAAGCTTGGGCAGAGTGATGAATGCTCTTATGATGGGTGTTGTTGTCTTTGGAGGTGTCTGGTATTGGGAGGGAACCCGTTCCTCCATTATTTTGAGCTCTCGTGGAGAGCAGGTGAACTAGCCGCCCTTCGTTTCGGTTTTGCGACGCGGCAGCTAGGGTGCACAAATGGTCGCATCCGTTTTACGTTGACAGCACGGTGGATTTGGACCCCACGATAGGCCCGCGAGTTTCTTACGTCGACCCACGCCGGGCAGAGTGTCCGTGCTTGAATTTACCTTGTCGAGCGCGTCCTGCCACGCGCGTCGGCGTCACGGGTAATGCGCCGCTGTGCATTTGCGCGGTGACCAAGGGGTATAACCGCCCACCTCCACCCTCGCCGTTCCGAATTGTCTTGTGATGTTGTGAAACTATTTCCTCGCTGGACGAAGGCCATGGTTGGCACTGGAGAGGCCCTACTCAACGTCCGCGCTAGAGGTGGTCCGGCGGCGCAAGCGAATGGGAAGGGGGCGGCAAGTACCCCCGTCGCGCCGGAGTTCGACTTCCAGAGCGAACTCCAGAAGTTCGACAAGGTGAGGTCAAGGATGAAAGCTATCACCGCCTGAGCCGCACTGCGTGTTCGTGGGTCCTGAGCCTTCGTGCGCACGGGGTGATGAAGTTGCTGCGTTGCTAGCCAAGATAACGTGAAGGCATTCCTTTCTCTTGAATTTTCGTTTCGGTTTTCAAACGAATCGACCGTTGTGCGCAAGGCGGCCGTTAACGACCATTCCGGAAAATATTTGGCGCGCTTCTTTGGCTTCCAGGGGTCGACACGATCGTCTGGAGCCGTACTAAATGTATCGCTTGATATTTTGCATGAAATGCCGCGCAGGAAAAAGAACTGGCGAAGGAGATGGATGGCCTGAACCTCACCCAGACAGCAAACGCGGGTGCGGGTGCAGGGGCGGTGGATGGTGTGAAAAAGTACAACAAGTCTTCGTTCTTCGACGAGATTTCTTGCGATGTCCTGGACCGTGCCCAAGGTGAAGCGAAAATAATGCAAGCAAACCAACCCACAGCGTGCATCGTCCTGCTGTAGCGGGAGATGAGCCGGGAGCTCTGTTGCAGGCGCCTCGGTAAAGGCAATGATTGATGTCAGCCGATATTGTGTGCTCGGCTCGCTAGGATACGAAGCAGATTGAAGCGCGACCACGATATGTTGAGCAATGCTGCTACAACGTAGATCGCGCGACGCAGCAGTAGTACGGCAGTAGTTTTTGTTGCATCCTCACGCGCGGGTGTGCGCCGTCGGACGTGCTATTCCAGTCCGACCGCACACCACTCACGCCCGTGTTGGAGTCTATATGTAAGAAATTGGTGTCGTGTTACGCGCAGCTCCTAGCCTCCGCCTATTTTGAAGCCTCAAACAAAGTAGAACTCACAGCTGACGTATTTGAAATAATTTTTATAAAGTAGACATCACCTCACGCTCACCCCTATTTTTGTATTGTTGTCGCCCCGCCCCCCCCCCTCTGCCGTGAAATGACTTACACAATCAGGCCGCCAGCCGCGAGTGACGCGCGCTGTAGAGATGGACGTCAACATGGAAACGTTCGGCACCACCGGCCTGCAGCACGCACGCCGTCGGGGTGGGCGAGGGATGAACAGGAGCAGAACGGGAGGAGGAGGTGGTGGTGGTGGTGGTGGTGGTCGGGGTAACCACGGTGGAAGAGGGGTAGGAGTAGGAAACACTGCTGTGGCGTGGGGGGGTGCAGGAGGGGGGCAAGGCGCCGGAGGTAGTGGTCGCGGCGGCGGCGGCGGTGCTGGTGGCTACGGAGCTAGCGGTGGGCGGGGAGCCATCGGTCGTGGAGGTACTGGTACTGGGCGGGCTGCAGCGGGTGGTCGTGCTGGTGGGAGGAGCTCTACAGGGGGCTATGCCGGGGTTGCTGGTAGAGGCAATACAAGCACAGGGGGGCAGCCACGGCGGGGTGGCGGGGCGACCCAGGCGCGAACAAGGTCAAGGGGTAACAGGGGAAGAGGTGGCAACGCTGGCCGAGGTCAGGAAGGGCAAGGGCAGCAGCAGCCTGCCAGGCAGGGCCAGCAGTCCACCGGAAGGCAGGCGCCTACGGGTGCGTCTCAAACCCAAGCGGTGTGATGGTGTGATGGGCAACCTGCCCATTGCCGAGGATGGTGGTTTTATCGAGCACGTCTTTCAACGGGTTCCGTAGCGAGGAGGGGTGAGTGGCGCGGTCGCATGTGAGCGTTTGATAAATGAGGTGCACAGCGATGTGCTATTGGTGCGTGCTGGACTTGCAAACGCGGAAAGGGGAGCTAGGGGTTCGAATGGATTGCCTCGGCGAGCTTTCTGGCTAGGCTGGATCCGAGCTGCTATATACGATCTGGGGCGCACGGACTGCCAGCGGTCGGGCTTGTGCATCAATCCTTAGACAGTACGTCGTCAGTATGACCAGCGAAATCGTCTGCGTGGCCGGCGAAATCGTCGATATGACAGGCGAAGGCAGCTGGCTCGACTATGTGGGGCTTTAGTGGGACACCGCCGGCGTGACCCGGTGGGCCTCAGAGTGTTGCGGGGGTGAGACAACGGAAATGCTCCTGTTTTGTTTGTTGTGTGAGTCTCGGGGTCGGTTTGACCCAAATGAGAAGTGCTGGTGGCAGTTGGATGCAAGTGGTGGGTGAGACAAGAGTAGGTGGTGGAAACAATTAGGCAAAGAGTGCGAGAAAGGTGTAGAGGGCGGCAAAAGCGCTGCCCATGTGCGTGCGTCGCGGGCGTCTGATGTATTCACGAATCGTGCGTGATTGGCGACCGCAGAGCGGAGATCGGATATCGATGATCGGGCCATGGCGACCGGGGTCAGACAGGTTGTGCCGCTTTTGCGTTGAGGCAGTAGTTGCGGGGGGATTGGGTGGAGCTGGAACATGCTCTACTGCTCTCGGTGCAGCGTGTGGCAGAGGTTGTGGGGGAGTCCATGCCAGAGCAGTTGTCGATGCTGTTAGGTCAGGAAGAAGGCGCGCGAAGGTTCGTCGCACAGACCATGGTATTCCAAATTCCGTTGCGCCAACCGTCGCATTGAGTGACACAGTAGGTACATTGCTCTACACTTTAGGGTTTGGGCGATTTTCTCTGTTGGGCTGCTGTGTTATGTGTATGGCGCTTGTACGCACTACAGTGCGTGGTGGCAGGCAACAGCAACAATGACAAGAATACCTGCTTCGAGGTCCCGTAAATGTCTGGATCGGCTTTCTTGTGTGTGCCTTCTCCTGGAGCTCCGGGTGTGCTGGGGTATCATCGGGGAGTGTCTCCGAACGAGGATGACTGTGTTTAACATGAACGGATACGGTTCGGTGCGTCATAACTCGACTTTTGCTTATTGGCAAAAGCTTGGTATTACACATACACTCGTGTCGAAGGATAATCATCACACTGCACACGGCACATTGCAGCCGTACCGTTGGACGTTTGTGGCTGGGTCTTACAATAATACTGAAGAAGTAGGAACAATGTGGTCTCAAGACAAACTGGGGAAATGATCTGATGTGCGCTATTAATTGTCGCTCCGTTTGACACAAGTTTTGTTATCGTCGGTCTTGGCAAGGCTTAAAAGATACCAGGTCAAGACCAGATAGTAAGCAATCAACAAAACTCGACGTGTTCTACGACGGAGGTAGCACTTTTTGGCGTTTTTATTTTCTGGATGACGGGGCTCCTCAACCCAAAATGACTTACTATTAGTATAGGAATGTCATTCTATTTTTGCAATATTATACTTTTTTGGTGTAGATGGGCCACGGGTTATCCGAGTGCACTTTCAGTTTGCTCAGGTTTGCTCAAAATGTTTTTTTCGGTGAGGTATAGAGTTCCTCAAGTGAAAAGCTTCAGAAAAAAAATGGTGAACCTCTCGTATCGTAGAATGTGTCACTCTGCTTGTTGCTGTCAATTACACTACTACTTTGCTTCTCGGTGACTGTCAACCCAGTCCTTTTGTCCGCGTGGGGGCGTCCCCCACGTATTCCTTTTCGATCCACCAGGTATTTAGTAACCCTTATATCGCTACACGTAAGGGCACCAATCAATGTGGGTTTTACAATACACTACAAGCGGCGGATTGTTCGTAACGGGTGAAAACCCGCGCATCACGGAATGGGTTAGCTGCTTGCTGCTGCTGTGGCAGCGAACGAACTGCAGTCAACTGTTTCAGGCGTCACAAGTTCATAGAGCGAAGAAGTATTGGAAACAACAAACTACACCTCTAAAGGTTCCCTGGCATCACACTGCGTCACACTTTGTGGTATAACGACAAGGGGGAAGGGCGGGGGAAGGGGACCTTTTCTCGAAACAGTCAACAATAAATCGAACCCATTAATATCATATATATATACGTACGTGTACATGAAACGCGTGCCGTGAGTGCCTCCACCACGACGGGGGTGTCACCCGCCGCGAACGGCTCGCTCGGTGCCGCACGCTCCATACATCATTACACTCGTTGATGTTTTCGGCAAGAAATAATATTCTCCTTGGCAAGGCCATATGTATGTATATGACAGAGTGTTTCAGTGGTTCTGCCCGTTGTGTCTCTCCTCGTGAAACAAAGTCCAAACGTCCAAACGCATTTTTCGGGGACGACGGGAGGAAAATCCCGGATATGTGCCCAGATGCATGTTTTATGCAACTTTCAAAATTGCAAATTAGGCCGCATAATAACCGGAGCAGGAAGGAGTCTCAAGGAAACTTAAACAGCAGCAGTACGGCAACGGCGATTCGCACAACAGATATACGAAGAGCAAGGAGGTAGTATCGCCCGAAGCCCGGGTCGTGGATAAGGGTCAGCATGGTAAAGAAGGGGCTCTCCCTAGAAGAGAAGCGAGCGAAGATTCTCAACATATACCATGGTACCAAAAGCATCTTCAGTCTGAAGGAGATCGAAAAGGCAGCAAGCAAGCAGGGTGTCGTCTCACAAAGTGTCAAGGTCAGTGGCTAGGGGCAACGACCAAGTGGCAGCAGCAGCTCAGCGTCAAGCGTTCTGCAAGTACAGGAAATTTCTATGTCGGACTGTGTCACTTTATATCCCTCGGTTCGAGCATGGAGCCCTTCAGCGTTGGTCAGCGGCGCCCTGGCAATTGAATGCGTAGACGTGTAGGCGCAAGATGGCACGTGGCCGAGAGCCAAGAGCAGAGAGAGACATGGCGACATCGCATGTCTGTCCTTGGTACACCCACTCTGGCTCTGGCTGTTCTTTGACACTCCGCATCCTGCTTCGGTACGATAGAGACGTCACATGGACAATAATCACTGCGAAACGCGGCTGCTGTGAACTATGAATGGTGGCTGTAATTGGTGTCTGACCGAGCGCCTTGTGACTTAAGCTGTTCTTGCTGTGTTTTTTCGAATTTGAATTGCACTTTTGCAGTTCTCCAGGTGTCTGCGGCCAACGCCCCAACGCTACGAAAATGAAAAGCAATCCCAAGATCATATCGGACAACGGAAGTTGGTCGAAGCGAATGTGTAGGTTTTACTCTATAAACTTACTTGTTATACTTAATAGTGTAGCCCATTTTAAAGGATCCCCGATAAGGGAAAATGGAATGTGCAGAAACAGTAGTATAAGGGACCTCAGATTTCTGCACACCGTGCTTGCCCACTTTAAGGAACCTGGTCCCTTGTAGTGGGCCGTGACGCTCAATAAGCGACCTCCCAAGTCCCATCAAATGGGCGGAAGCGTCCGGCATTCAATGTGCAACAACATAGTGAAGGGACCCGAATATCCAAGATGGAGTTTCTCTTCCGCACGCAAAGCAGCCCAAGGCAAGAAGGTAGAAATGAGGATACTCTTGAACCCCAGCAACTGATCGCACAACAACAACTGGGGACAAGTCGTATACCATAGTGCCCCCATTCACTCCTCTCCCTCTACGGAAGCTTGGGTTAGGGTTAGTTGCGACAGATCCCGCATGCGAACAAATTGAAGCCTTTTCCTCGCTGTTGGTGCAGGACGTGAACCAGTCTCTGGTGGACGATGGCCTCGTCGACATGGACAAGATCGGCCCGTCCAACTTTTTTTGGTCGTTCCCCAGTAAAGCTGTCGTCAACAGGCAGAACTTAGTGGATTCTCTCAAGCGCGACATTGCTAAGGTAAGCACCTGCTATTAATAATGCAATACATAAATGGGTGGAAAGAACGGTTTAATGTGAAACACACACACTAACCTATACCTGGTACTGGTCTAGACTGCTGTTAATGATCTGCTGTACGTAGTCATTTATGTAGAGGGCACCGCTCTTGTGCTCGTGTGTGTCAGCGTCTTGTGCATTTTTCGATGTTTCGAGTTCAGATGGTGAGCTGTGACGATGGGCGACCGTCTAGACTTAATATACTAGTTTGAATGTGGGAGTCCCTAGAGGTGTGACTGACAACGCCCGAAACTGCCGCCTCCTGGCATAATTGGTGAGGGTACATAAAAGTCATGCATACACGGCTTGAGTTACCAAAGTTGTATCGTCTTGCATTCAAGAAATCGGCGTCACGAGGATAAACTGGTTCGGTTGGCATGGACCAGTTTGCTGAGCACCAATTGCCAATTACAGATCCGCCGATTTGGCACCACGCGCGTTGCGTTTTGGGGGCAGTTCCTACTCCTTTACATGAAATAAAACCCGTTCGTGGTGGCCGGGTCGGTGTTGCATGCTAAACCGACACATGCCCTGCAACTGCTACTGTGTCACTAAACCCCACAGGCCGAAGATACTACCGCGGTCAACAAACGCAAGATAGCTGGCCTTGTAGAAGAGCGCGCAGACACTGAAGAGAGGCAGCAAAAACTCCGGCGTCTGCAAGACAACAAACAACGGTGAGACGGTGAGGCGTGTGCTGCCGAGCAAGGCGAAAAATACCAGGGCTCTCCTCGGTAATTTTCCCGCGAACCACGGTATCCGCAGGAGATCGACGATGTCAGCGCCATTCATGAAGA
>JBBMKB010068243.1:0-14721 GCA_037833945.1 Alaria marginata
CTCTCGCGATAAAAATTAAGGCAAGAACCGCAGGAGGAAAGGTGGAGAGAAATCTTCTGTGTTTACCTTCCCCCTGTCTGACCCCGGTTGGTGCGTTCAAACATCTGGCGCCCAGAATAAATGGGACGAAAACACACATTACGAGGGGTAGGGCAACAAGGGAAAATCAAAACGATGGGTGTACTCATGTATTCTTATTATTTCATTTGCCATCTGACAATGTGTAGCGTTAGTGTCAACACAATTAAAAAAATGATAAACTAACCGAAAATCCAGACCACGAAAAGTAAAAGCGCAAAACATTGTATCCGACAACCAACTATTATACTACGAATGCTATATGTGCGTCCATGTCCTCCAGACTCTACCCCCTCCAGCCACCAGGACCAGCCCCCCCCCCCGTGCACTTCCGAAGAAGTATCAAACGGCAATCCTATGTATTAAAGCGATATATCGCAAACAACAATACAAGTCGGCCAAAGTGCAGTTCCAGTCCTGCGGGGGTGGGCTATTGCGCGGTAGCAAGAAGGAAAAAAAGGAAAGACACATGCAGAAAAAAAAGGAAAATAAATTATTATCGCCTCCCTTCCCCCATCTAATGGGAAATATGGTGTTGGAGGTTGACCCTTTTTTTTCGTGTAATACGCTGCGCTATTCCCATTTATCGGAGCAGACTTAGAGGGTAGCTTTCATCGCATGTCATAAATGAGGTAGACGTCATAGCGGCAGCGGGAGGTTGTAGGCAGTGAAGAGACGCCTGCTCTTGCCAGCACCACAGGACGCGGAGATTTAATCGATGATAGGAGGAGAACAAGCCATGACCGAAAAAGCTAGGCTGAGCCTCCCCAGGTCCGTGTTTTTCGTTTTTTCCTGCGCTTGAAAGCAAACCAAAACAGTGAGGTGTGGATCTTGCGCCAACGACCCTCATACACCGGCCCGTCCTCTTCCCGGAAGCTTCTCCAGCTTTTCGGTTGCCATGGTTGGGCGAATCGTTCGCCGCCCTCTGGACGTTGGGTCGAGAAAGGAAAGAGATGATCTATTGCGCGACTCCCGTACGCCGGCTCGTCGACGCGTTCTACGATAGGGGAAACACTTTTTGGCATTCATGTTTTCTGGATTACGGGGCTCCTTAACCTAAAATCGTCGGAATGTCATTCTGTTTTTGCAATATGCTTATTTTGTATAGATGGGCCACGAGTTTGTTCATCGGATTGCACTTTCAGTTTGCTCAACATTATTTTTTCGGTGAGGGTATAGAGCTCCTCAAGTGAGGAGTATTCAGAAAAAAATGGTAAACCTCTATCGTAGAATGTGTCCGTCCTCTTCCCGGAATCTTCTCCTGCTTTTCGGTTTCCAAGGCTGTGTACGTTGTCTCGCCGAGAGCGGCTCGTCTGGGAGAAGGATCGCGTTGAAAGAGGCCGCGGTGGCGCAGAGCCCCGGGCGTGGAGAAGAAGCTCTAGTGTGTCGGGTGTGCCGCACTGTTGTTGCCGCAACAGCTGCTGGCTCTTCGTCTCAACGAAGCAGCACGTCGGTGTTGCGGGCGTTCGATGATGACCTGGCCGTAAAAATACGAAATAAAATATCCTACCAGGTATTTGACATTTTTTCAACTTAGAAAAGCCACTCGTCTGTTTTTTATTGCCATTTGTATTTGATCATGTACTAGGTAATATATACGTTACGCTGTTTCCATTTTTTGGGGACTACAGAACGGAAGGCTGCGGTTGGTGCTTGACACCCGGATCAGGACGGACGCTTTGGTCGATTTGAAGCAAAGACCGCTCGCTGTGGAGGTGGTTGAGGTGTCCGGTGGACGATAAAGCCTGGCCGATTCGTGTGACGATTGTGAAGCGTGCGTGGTAGCAGTGCGTGGTCAGTTCGAGCCGGATCGTGAGGCGGAGGGATGGGAACTACCGTACTATAGATACTAATTGCGTTTTGACCTCTCCGTGCACGGACAACCCGATAATGTTTTACGTGCACTGCCATTTCAACCACAACTAGACGCAGGCGGCGCCAAAGGAGTCGAAACTCGTGAGGGTCAGTAAGGTGATGAAGTATGGTCGATGGAGTGGGTGCTTGGGTCGCAGGGTGGCCGGGTCAGACAATCGAAAATTCGAGGGGGTTCCCCTGGGAGTGAACTAAGCGGACACGGACGAACAAACGAATGCACATTAGGGACATTGGCCTGGATGGCACCATTTTCAGGGTTGTGCCCCTCTACAGGAATTTACCTGATACGTTAACACCAATTATGAAGGTCATAGCCCACAGGTCTACATTCTGCAGACGTTTTCGAGTCTTGAGTCATCCGTCTGGTAGTCAAGAGATTGATGTCGTCGTCGTTTCATACCGTTATAGCGGCGTATAATATGCAAGGTAACACACCCCCTCGGAAGAATTTCCAAGCTGATTGTTCCCATTCCTCTACGTAAGGACAAAACATCTATTTGGGCTTATTTGCTTATGCTAGGGCACCAAACGCCTTTCTCTTTCTACTATGATACGAAGGACTGTGGTGTTAATCCACCCCACCACCCCATCCACCATCCACCACACAACTCCACTACGGACACATAAAAACGGTAACCTGCGGAACAAAACGCAAAATACAACTGTGATACAACCTACAGGAACAAGAAACTAGCAGGGAGTTGTTTTACCCAGCCTGCGCGCGGAAAATACAACAAATGAATTTCTGCTTTATAGCAAGGAGAATGTCACCGTGGCAAACGCGATGAAAATCCTAAAAAATAACAGCCTACACGGTTCTAATACTACCGCAGCTGCAACTCCGCACAATCCGCACAATCCCTGTCATCTGCTCTGTTCCCTCATGCTTTGGAATCGGTCACACCGTCCCAACGGTGGGTTCCACCGAACCTCCTTCGGCGATTCGGCGCTCTACATGCTTCACGACGGTGGGCCCAGCCGAGCCTCCTTCGGTGATGCCGCCTCCCACAGACATGCATTGCCTGAAGGGGCCTCCGTGGTCACTTGTCGCGCGTGAGCGCAGAACCAGGATGGTGATGGTGCCGGCTAGACCGAAGAGCCAAGCCATCACTGCCACGCCGAGGGTAGGTCCAGCTTCGATTCTGAAGTTAAAGCCAGAAGAGAAGCTAGATACGGTGTCGGACTTGTCGACTGAAGCGAAAGGACGAGGAGGGAGACGAGGGCGAACATGTGACAATCGAGTGGGCGGGGGGTCATGATGAGTAACCCCAGGAGCGACTGCTGCTGCGTCCTTGTCGGGCGGTGCCGGACCATCGGTGGCCTATGGTCTACCAAGGGTTTTTTTCCGCAACACGTTGTGGGCGCAGCAGGAGAGTTCACTTCGCTCAGAGCAAGGGCAATACATTATACCAGTATGTATCATCGCACATCCATACCGCGGAGAAAACAAAGTAGCGCGGATACAATAAGACTTACTATATGATATGTCGTTGTGAGTCTGCTTACTGGCATTGGGGGGGGTCACGTCACGGTACAACACGCCCGCGTTTACAGGGCGGGAACTCTCAAACATCACTCTCAAGGACTACAGCACGATTGTATTCCGTCGAGTCGCCCACAGCCGGCAGCCCCATCATACTGAAAACAACGGGAGTACGGAGACGCCTACTACTCGTGGTACTATTACGGGGGACAATAGTAAATAGGACCAAATATTGCTCGTAAAAATAGGTAAATATATAGGTTTTTGTTTACATCGTAGGTCCCCTATTAACTACGGTCCCCCGCAACTATTCATGTTTTTGCTATTAAAAGTTCGGAATGCCCGCATCGCCCGTGGATAGTTCGCGTTGAGCTTCATTTACTTCGCAGATTCGAACTGGGGGCCGACGTGTTCGGGTACCACCATCATCGTGGCGTGCCAGGATTTCACGCCGAAATGATTGGACTCTCTCCGCCAACGTCCATGGCATTTCGGCAAAAAACAAGCGTCAAAAGATATCAAAGCTTAAGCCGGAACTTGGCATAGAAAGGAGTCAGACTGGGTGCAAAGGTTTCCTTTTGTTTCCGTAGATTTATCATTTAGGGAATATTATGAGTGACCAACGTTGGAGCTCATACTGCACATTGTCGGATGGCAATAAGCATAATAATAATATAGAATCGAGATGTGGCGTCCGGGGCCACCCGGGCGTACATCAGGTTTCTTACTGATAATGGCGTCTGGGACTTACGTCAATTTCCCGGGTTTGCTACAGATGCGTAGGCTTGCATTTTGTTACTTGAACCGCAACATTTAACCGATATAGAAACCTGAGACCGTTGCCGACTACGACATACATAAAAAAATCACTCTGCATCTGTATTTGTTATCGGACTGGGTATATACATTTAGCGAGCCGGGTGTGCAGCAATGCTCTGCCCCCTGCTGAGTTCAGGGGTGTAGCCTTGGAGGAGCTGGTTGTGCTCGTTGAGCCACGAAGACATTTTTTGTGGGTTTCCCTTGTTTTTCATGTACTTTTTGGGAATGTTTATGAGTTAGCTCATGCTGCGCACTGTCGGATGGCGAACATAATAATAATAATAATAATAATAATAATAATAATAATAATAATAATAATAATAATAATAATAATAATAAAATAAAATAAAATAACAATAATCATATAATGAATCAAATTAGAATAGAGGCAAATAAGTCACTCTCACGTTCGGCGACCACATCGGCCATGAGGGAGAACGCGATCATCTCGCACAAGGAGAAAACTGCCAGCATAATCCCCAAAGCCAATCCGAGCCGGCCTGTCGTGGGAGGCGACGAAAACGCCGCCACGAGCACCACCACGAGCGCAAAGCCGATAATCGCCGTTGCAAGGTGCTGGAGGGCTGTCGCGGCGTCGTCTGAGGGGTACGGTTGCGCCGAAAATGCAACGGGGCTGGCGGTCAGAAGCAAAAGGCGCACAATGAAACAACGAGTCGTCCGATAAAGATGCGGTGGGAATTCTCAATTGCGATGCCACCTCATTTACAACACGAGAGCGCGCTAGGTGCTTCTGAGCCGCGCGGGGGTGGCGCGACAGGGGCTGGCTGTGTACTCCAGAGAAAAATATGTATTAGCTGTGGAACTCCATTTAGAGAGCAGGTTTTGAGACCTACCAGCACCAGATATTTACTTAAGTTTAAAAATAACAATTGCTCACAACGCAAGGTGTGTAAAAGAGAACCCGTCGGTTCTACTCGTATAGCCTCAAAACAAAAAAAATGCTGAGCGTAGTTAGGGTAGCGTGACCTGAGCAATATATCCTGTGGGGTGGGAATATCGCACAAAACACCAGGATACATGACACAAAATGCCACAAAACCAGGCGGCATTTCGTGTCTGCGTCACCGGGATATGAAAGTGGCACAGCGAATGAAGCACGGCGTCCAAACAAAGCAGTTCGAGCGTCTTAAAAAACAAAGGCCACATTTTCTAACTTTCTCTTGTCCGTTGTGCAAACCCGACGTTGTTGTACAATTACTCGGTTTGCGCGAATGCCCAAAAACGATCCGGTTCAGACATAGGACCAGCACCTGAAAATAAGTGTACATTCAATCAACTTTGACGTTGACGCTATCGCGCTGCAAAAAAGTATCCCACACTAATTCCAAGTGGTTTATCGCAAACAACGAGGGTGCAGTTATAAAGGGGTCGACGGACACTCGCGTTTCTCGTCATCTGTACCACTCGACGTGCTCCACGTTCTGAGTGTACAAGCGGCCTGATAACGCTGACACCTATGCACTTCTTGGTGTTCCAACCCATGTCAACGTCAACCTTCCAATCTCTCCCTATGTAGGGCACTCACAGCGTTCGCACATGTCGTCAAATTCGACGCAACCTCCGCTGATTTCACTGTATACAATCCCGGACCAGTTCATCCACGCATCATTTGCCGATGCAGCCACCGCAAACACCCACGTGATCACCGTCGCAAAGCTTGCGCCCCAGTAGACCGAGTACGCCTGCGGGAGGGTTTCGAAGTTCGGAACGAAGCGACGAATGCTGTGAAAAACACTATTATGGGGGACCATAATAAATAGGGGACCTACGGTACACACAAAAACCTACATATTTACCTATTTTTACTGACAATATTTGGTCCTATTTACTATGATCCCCCGTAATACGAGCTGGTTTCCACCAAGACACACATATTTTCATCTTCGAGTCGTTTGGTTGGTCACTACGTTGAGTTATTCGACATAATAGAGTACATCTGCATGGCCGCATTCACACGAGGAAGCCATCGGTGAAGAAGGCGTTGACCTGAGGGCCGTACATCGCAATATATGGACACTTCTCAATCACTGTGTACAAGGGGGCTTTGCTGGGCTGACGTCCACCGCCGGCCCCACGCAACTATTTCGGGGGTCCATAGTAAATAGGACCAAATATTGTAAGTAAAAATAGTGAAATATATAGGTTTTTGTGGGTACCGTAGGTCCTATTTACTATGGTCCCCCGCAATAGTAATGGTCAAGGGTTAGGAAAATCACGGCGGTAGGTAAATGCGCCAGCAGCACTGCCAAGAGGCGGGGACCTTCAGTTAATAATGAGCGAAACACATCAAACTGAGCGACATACGCAAAAATGCTTGTCAGAGGGGTATTTTTTCTGTTTAAAAATAGACTATTAATAGTATATTAATAACAGCAATATCTGGTGCCATTTAGACTGCAGAAAAAAAAACTTTCCGAGTTCGTATTTCTATATGTCAAGGGAAATGCGGCTCTCTGCGAGGCCGAGACCGATATCGTACATGCGTTTGTAGTTCGTATAGAGCTAGGATTGTCGTTTTTCTTTAGATCTAAGTTGAACAAATAACAATTCTATAAAGTAATGGATTTGACCGATTGCTCAGGTCTCGTTCGGATCAGGTCGGCTCGGGATCAGGGTGCCAAGCGAGACGAGGGTGAAAAATTCAAACCCATTTCCAGGGTATTAAATAAGATCCCTCTCTGATACCAAGTAAAAGGGAGTAAAAAAATCTTGGAAGTTGCTGCCAAACCGGTTGTAATAAACGCTGCATGAGTACTGTAGCCTAACACGCCGTTTCTTCGAACGAACACGAACACGAACACGCCATGTCCTCGGAACCGACCCTCGCTGGACGCGAACCGAAGACAACAGACTACTGTACGTGTTGTATAATAGTTACGGGGGACCATAGTAAATAGGACCTACGGTACACACAAAAACCTATATATTTTCCTATTTTTACTAACAATATTTGGTCCTATTTTCTATAATCCCCCGTAATAGGAGTTCGACGTAACCTACACTACCGGGGCGGGCAGCGCCACGGCAGCTTAACCGTGTGGCCTCCTCAACGCTCATCAGATGTTGCAAGACCCGCCGTTCCGAATATTATGCCGGTACTCACATAATAACTGGTATGGCTGATCAGCCCGTGCATTGCCGCTTGTATTATGCAGCCAGATACACGCAGCTCGTGTCATATTTCAAGAACAGAAATAACCTTGCTAGCCATTCAACATATATTGAACGACCCTGACCGAGTGAAATTATTTCGGGACTTGGAATGGCTCTCAGCCGGGTTCGAGGGGTACAGTATATATTTCGAAGTATGGAGAAGTTTGGTACACTAGATAGTAGTGAGAAAACGACCGCTATCCTAGGAGATTGATGGTGGCCACAGACGGCGAAAAACGAAGGGGATAAGCTAAGCGATTTTTTTCAATGTAACATGTGGAAGAAATGTAATGAGCGTCCAAATGTTGGAGGTGCCTCTATTAGGAGTAGGAACGGTGCTACGTCTCGAAAGGGATACCTCGTCAATGGCCATATGACTAAGGCGAGCAACAAATGAGTACGCCCCCCCTCGCACAAAATGCAGAGATACTGCGACCGAGGGCACCAGCCAGCTCTCATGTGATCGACGGTAGAATAAGCTGACAGCGTTGCGGAAACAGCCGTTCGCTATCACACAAGTTTCGGATTCCAAGACATGGCTATCACCTTCTTAGCTTATTTTCTCGTTTATTTTTAAAACGTTTGGTCCTAAATCTACTTGCGATTAACCTCGTTTGACCTGCGATGCATTTTTTCCCTCTTTCTTGTGGGCTATAATTACCACATGACCACATAACATGTACTTGGTACCACGTATCTCTCTGGGATGCAGAACCAGTACGGACCGGACACTGGGCGTATGTGCTGGATGTCGGTGGGTAGAAGAAAATATGGTTTATTTTGCAACGACAAAACCAAGTGAGTGGTCGTGTCATACAGGTTTGAATTTGTACTGCTGCTGCGTCCACGTACAACCAACAGAGGGGACAGCATCCTCAACATCGGCCCCGGACTACAAAGCACGTGGGCAGACAGAGAACATGGTTTCGGCACCGTACTCTACACTTTTCCATCAGGAGCAGACCTCGAAGCATTGCTCTCGTCATGGGCAGGCTCACTCGCCCGCTCTCCCTTGCAAGCAAAGCCAACCCTGGGCGACCACACAAACAACTACCAGGGTACAACACAACGCCTGTCTCTCCAAGAGCATGGGGATGACTTGTCAAAACGGACCAACCTGAGAGGGTTCCATATGTCGACAGCCCACAGGAAGGAAGGGGGTAGACGGGTACTTTGCACCGGCTTCGCTGCCTGGGGTTGGATAATGGATGTACCGCCAGTACCGATGATGGACAGAGCTTCTCGGACGCGAGCGATGATGATGCTATTTGTCGTGGATACCTTTGTGTGCAGAGTTTGGAGTGAACCGTTTACGTTTATTTGCTATCGATAATGTGCAGATGCGTGACTGTCAGGTCCGTTGGGTTCAACCGTCTACCTGCGTAGTAGACTAAACGGGCATTAGAAGGCCCTGACTCCGTACTAACCATAGTCCTCAAGGAAATCAGGTTCGACCAGTCCATCTGGTTGTGTGTCTACAACAGGGCTACAAATTAGGCGGTAAAATGTTGCGCTGGTGCACACCGCCGCGCACCCGTTCTTAATCTCTCTGCACCTTTTCTCGCCGCGGGCGAAAAACAAATTGCGGCGTCTTTGTTGCCGTTGATTTTTTGTGGGGGCAGGCGAACCTTTTTTTAGGCATGTTTTGACATGCTGCTCGACACATTCCTGCTGTATCACGTTGTGCCACAAACTATTTTGCGGAATATATTTTAAACGTTTGCCGTTTTCCCCCGCTTGAGAACGAAACAGGCCTTGAAAGCTCGAAAACCTAGTAGAGAAAAACACGGGCCAAACATAAATTAAACGAGTAGACGTTTTTCTTTTTGGGCAATCCCGGCTTCATAATGCCCCATGGGTACATGGAAACCCTGAGTCCCAGAGATTCCTCGGGGTGGCAGGGACACCAGCACGGCAGTACACCATGACGCTATTCTCGGAAGGAGAAGGGCGTCCTTGCGCTGTAGAGGGTGGTTGGCAGCATCCCAGTATCAACAAACTTCAATATTTATATTTTCCAACAGCCAGAGTGGAGCTGCGTTGATATAGTATGCATACTATTATTAGCAGCATTTACGATGATAGCTGTGACCGTTATTACATTGTTACACATCCCATTCATTTTATTGCACGGATATGTGATATTTGTCCATTTTTTTCCCGCACCAAGGAAGGTGGGGAGTTGATTCTTTAACTCCGAAAACACCGTTAACACGCTGAACCCAAAGCTGGGACTTATAGACTGTAGTCTAGCAAGGATTTTTTGTTTCGAACGTTATTCGCCTCTTTATCACAACAAAAAAGCGGGCAACCTTTTTTCGTTTTTTTAAGAGGGTGCACTTTTCCCAATACAATTTTTAAAGAGGATTTGGACAGCTCTTGGAAATTGACACTGATAAACGTCCTCTAAATATTTTTTAATTGTCCTCCTGACCCCGGCTGCGTCCGGAAGAGTCGCTGACCTGAACCCTTAAAGAGCCGCGGATATGTGAGAACGCGCGGCCGAAATATCACAAAGCTTGGAAAGTTGATTATCGACCACTCAAATGGTCGAGCTCACAGTGTGCTTGAAATAATTATAAGGAAAATATTAAAGCAAGCAATTGCTGGAGATAGCATAAAAAAACGGATCTGGGAAAACGGATCTGGGATGTCATCCTGTTTACTACGTACGGTATAGTGTTCGTAGTAGGGAGAAACATTCTTACTACGAACGTACTAAATTCCAAACTAGCGAGCGGCAAACGATTCCTCTTGGCAGCCCCGATACACACATTAATTCATTTTCCCAGGGAGGAATACGCGTATTTTGCGATATATTCATGGTTTCGTCGAAAATGGCATCATTTTAGCTGGCTTTGCTTGATTGAAGTGGAAGAAAAAAAATCCCTGTGTATTAGATTCCCTCAGCCCGGTGAACACGCTAGTCTGAGGTCGTCCTATACTTTGATTCGTCGTATTTCAAAAGTTGTCATAAAAAAAAACGAATGGGCGTGGTATCGCGTGCACGTACTGGTAATATCGATCGTAGCTTAAGTGCTCGTTTCTTTGCGCTTTGATTCACATTCAAGTTAGCCTGCCGCACGCATACCGTCAACAGAGGGAAAAACGAGCCGGCAAGACGCACATAGATTTTGAGCATACTTACGAATATATATGAAAATTATTCCGGCGGGTCCTACGTGGGTACCGACCTCCAGCGGTCCTTATTCGTGCCCCCCTGGCGGGGGGGCGCACCTCGCCTTCGGCTGAGCACAGGTACCGGAGACCAAATCATCAAGCTAACTATAACCCTGAGTAGTTTAGCCACCACCCCTGCAGGGTGGACTGGTCTAACTGATAGATTTTCGACCCTGCCTGCGAAAGGTCGGGGTTCGCATCCCGATATCATATGAGACATATTTTTTTTTTTCTGTATCGCCTCACGTCGCAGACATCGAGAAGAAAGTGCGCGTTGAAAAAAAAAGATGAAAAAAGATGGGGACATCCCGGTTTAGGAATGTCCCGGAATATCGCGTCTGGGGTTACTGAACATCATCATCATTTTGGGCTCCTGGGACATCGTTTCTGGGGTCGCTGCAATGTCGTCGTTCGGGGCTGCTGCTGGAACAGCATTTGTATGGTCGCTGCAATAATGATGTGGTCGCTGTAAATATATCATCGTCTGGGGATGGTGGAACATCGTTTCTGAGGTCGCCGCATCATCACCACCTAGATTGCCAGGAGGGGGACATCTCACCAGCTTGACGGTAACATTTATTTTGTCGCAGTAGCACACGCCTTCTTTGTACGAGACGGGCAGAGCGTGCGAATGCTGAATTGACCATTTGCGCCATAAATACCAAAGCAAGTATCGGGGGGGAGCAGGGTAGACATCTACGACCGCAATTTCTTCAAACGTCGCTGAACGTAAAGACTAAAAACACCTTTCGAATTTAGGTGGGGAATAAGAGTGAACAATATAAAAAACTAACACAAATCTTCCTAAAATACGGCCACCAGCCACTCCCATTATCCCGGAGGTTCCCCGGGGCCATTCGGAAATGCAGTCTACCCCTTTTACTACTGAAGCATGTATCTAGTTCTAGTTCCGAGTAGCTCGTGCCCCAAACGTGGGCAAAAGGGGCTAAGGCGACTCTGTTACCCCGCTGATTCACTTTTTTCTTTGGTCTGTCCAACCCGGGCTGGTCGCCGTCATGTGTTATAAAAAATATTTCAAATACGTCAGCTGTGCGTTCTTGTTTGTCCCACGTACGCGGCGCTTGCTCAGCGTCCCCCTTCCAAGTGTCGTTGTAGCTCAAGGAAAGCACCTGCTATCGCAGGAGTTCGAGGTCTCGTACCCCCGGACGACCACGGAACGTATTACAGTCCTCTCAGTAGCACAAATACTAATATTTAATATTAATGCGTATTCAATTCTACGCAATTTCTTGGCAAAACGGAAAACGGCCAATTCAACCGCACGACACGACACAAAAAGCGCTTGCCCCCCGCGGAGAGAAACAGATGAAGAAGAAAATAGATCCGCACTATGTTGTACAGCATGATGACTATCTTAGAGCAAATGGCCGACACTAACACCAACATATATTAAGGGTTTGTAACGACATTTTTGCAGACCTGGTGTGCAAATAGGGGTGTGTATTAGCACGGTCTATTAATAGGGGTATCATGGCAACGATACCGTGAACCCGAAAAGGGTCAATTACCCAAGAGGTCAACGTTTGGCCCCCTGCTTTTTCTGCAGAATATTCCCAGGGCTCACCCCAAAACAGATACGGGTAACTTTTTGTCAATTAAAATATTACTATTAATAGCGTTTCGGACACATAATAAATGCCCCCAATGAAGCTTGCACAGCAGGCGTGATTGAGGTAGGGTACAGGGGGCGTGTTTGTAGGGTAGAGCGAGCATGGTCGAGGTTTAACTCAGGAGAGAAACAGCGGCACGATGGGTGTTAGAGAAGCGACTGCATCTGGCATAGTACGGAAAACTGGTCTGGTAACACCGACTAGCATAATTAACTGCTACTGTAGGGATTGAAGGCTGAAGGGTTTGGCAGCAGTTTAGTGAAAAATTGTTCGGAAATCTTGCGGTGGCACTAGCGGAGGTCGGAGTTGCTCCGTCGACTAACGCAACTTATTCAGCAGCTTAGACGTGGGTAAAGTGGCGGTAAGATGTTGCGAAGATAAGCGTGTATTGGAATGCTGAGTTTGGGGAGAAGACGGCTGCGAAAGAAGGACTATTATTATTATTATTATTATTGTTATTTTTGCCCTCTGACAATATAACGTAGATGCCTTTCCGATATAAATCGAATATCCTCCCGTAAAGCAGTAGCATATTTTCTGTGACTCTCTGCCAACCATTTCTCACTCCCCCTTCACCATTTCCCACTTTCCCTTCCCACACTATACATAATTTTCAAGAGGGAACACTATCTCAACGGCCGACGGGAAGTTGACCCGGCTCTCCAGTATTTCCACCGAAGCGCGGAGGTTGATTTACCTATGAAGAGCTATCTCACATACCAGGTATGCAATTTCGTCAATTTTCTGTTGGCAGGATTGGCAAGGGAGGGTGCCTTCAACGAGGAGGCACCGTGAAAAGGTCGTCCCGTTTCGTTGGAAATGTTGAAGTAAGGTTACCTCTTACGAAGGAGTGGGGAGAAGGAGGACAAGTATCGTAGTTGGCACTTGGGTCGAGCTGCGTTTTCATGTGTGGAGCGTCAGAACTTTACGCGGAAGGCAACGGGAACATCTGCAACGAGTTTGAAGTACCACAAGGAATTGTGTCTTTCTTCTTGGGAACGACGCAGTAAACACTGTGCCTGTTTTGCGGAGATGCGCAGACGGGGTGGGACCTCGTTTTAAAGGACCAAAAGGAGACCAGAACGGTTCGAGGCGGTAATTTCAAGCGAAAGCCTGATGATTTGCACAGCAAAACACTCTTGTGAGTGGAAATAAATATCTGATGGGAAGAAAATAACAGGACCATTGGATGGGTTAGAGGTTATGCCGATTCCTCCACAACAACCTGGGCCGAGGGGACATTTCCTTCGCAGCAGAGTATAACTGCGTTGAGCACCGCTATACATATTGGAGTAGTAACATGGAAAGTGTGTAAACCAAATAGTTCGCCTCCTGCAGATTGCGTGGTCAAGACCACAGCAAAAACGTGGTCGTGCACGAGAGCGTTACCAATTAGTCCCATCTCCAAAAGAAAATCAAGCGAGCGGCCAACGCGGCAAGTTGCTATCAAAAACACTCACCTCGAAAAGTGCACGTTCGAAGGCACTGAACATCCCTTCTCCCTTTCACAGAAGGAGCGCACGGTTTACGGTAGTATCTTAACCACAAAAAAGAAACCCCTAAAACGCCCCCAGCAACACAGCAACGTGTATAAATACCGACACCAAACATGAATATGACTAAGACTAAGGTAAGAAAAAAAAGAGTAATCCCCCCCCCCCCCTCCCCTTCCCGCCCACTGTTTTATGTCCTCAGCGGCCGGGGCGTTTCAGCGACTATGGCGTCTGTACCTGTGGGTGTGAGGTACAGTAGGCCACTCGTGGAATATCCGCAAACGCACATTGTATGCGTAGTTATACTTGCGCTGTGGTGTAGCGTGATGGCGTTGTGTGTGCGATCACTTTCTTTCTTCTTCATTGCTAACAGGCCGCGTGATTGTTTCACGCCCCACGGGCCAAATTTCAGGGAAATGAGCGAATGCGGTAATCTCATCATCGTCGTCATCATCATCATCATCATCATCATCATCATCATCATCATCATCATCATCATCGTCATCATCTCATCATCTTCAAGGTTTATAGCCAGATCACGGTACAGCGGTGCCTTAGCCAATGAGCGCTGCCGATACAAGGTGATTTATGTTGCGGGTTTACCCTATACCGTCAATTGACTCTTAAAACACCCGGTATACCGTTTTTTGGCCAACGTATTATTGTTTTCTGGGTGCGATTTCCGTCACAGGTATCATCATCATCATCATCATCATCATCATCATCATCATCTCATCATCTTCAAGGTTTTAAGCCAGATCACGGTACAGCGGTGCCTTAGCCAATGAGCGCTGCCGATACAAAAGGTGATTTATGTGGCGGGTTTACCCTATACCGTCAATTGACTCTTAAAACACCCGGTATACCGTTTTTTGGCCAACGTACTCCACAGCTCTATGTAAACTATGAACATACATACCCCAATACGAGATAGCAACATGGTAGACACCCGATGAATAGTGTGATATGATATCTACACCCAGCATAG
>JBBMKB010068254.1:0-14719 GCA_037833945.1 Alaria marginata
TGGGAGGAGTTGAACGTGGCAGAGGAGATCACGCTGCTTGAGTACTGCACGTAGGAGGCCTCTCCGCCGTTGTCGAACAGGTTTCTGCTGGCGAACGCGGCAACGGTCTGCTTGGTGAAGTTCTTCTCGAGCTCGAAATTGTCGGTGGAGATGCTGCCGGACCCGTCAACAATGAGCGCGAGATTGACCTGGTGTTGAGGTGAGAAAATGCGGACACAAACGACGTGTGGGTGAGGAACACAAAGTACACCGTTGTATCGACTTCTGCACGTTGTTTCGTGTGGTTCAAGAAACCTACCTGTCTGAAACCTAGCGTATTCTATACAGGGGCTAAGACCAAGCCAAAACAAGCCTGAAAACAAGCAAGCAAGCAAACAGTTTTGTCCTAAAATTCGTCTTGTCGTCACAGCGATCCGCTTCATGTTCTCAATTCTGATTCGTTTATGGCGTGTGGTGTTGTTTTCTCTTCTTGGTCGCCTGATCCATGGCCGCGTGCATATCATGGGACTAAATATTCAACATACATGAATACTGCTAGGGTAAAGGTTACTTACCCTAAGGCCACGGTAAAATGGGGAGTCACCCCACGGTAGGGTGCACAAACAGCAATAATACGTGTATGAGCTCTTAACATGAGGAGCTCAATATCTCACCCGAAACATGACTTCCAATATGTTCGTCCGTGCAACCCGATCAACAGTGCGTTCCGCTAGTCCCCCAAACAAATGCACTCGTAAAATAATCATGCCAACACGTAGTTCCTCACTTCAGGAGGCCAACTGGTCAGGAACGTTCGACACCGAAACGTGCCACCCTTACCGTGTGATGACTCTTGGGGGTTCTCCCATTCCTATACACTGGGTGAGATAGTTTACCCTTGTCTTCCCTACCAACGTGGGCTCACTCGTACGATAGGCTCTCCACCTTACGCAAAATGGAAGGCGCCAACACATTTCGTAGGCTCAGCGCAAGAAGAAAATCACATGACTGTGGAGATAGCGAAACCGAACAGTACAAAAACGGCCACCAAACGTGACCCCATTACGGCAGACAGCCTCGCTCTTTAGTTCGCATACTGTGTAGGGTCGGGTACAGATCCCATCGGGTGTATAGCTGACGAATGGTTTCACACTAGACCTGCAGTATAAGAGATACCTCCATGTTACCTGCCTAGACCCGGTCGCACGCGCGAGTGCCGCGGTACCTGACTCAACCGACCCTACCGTAAACGAACACGTTCGTAGGCGTAGCGTAACATCCAGTTCCATAACACTTCGTACTGCGAAACCCGAAAGCATATGCTAAACGTATAAGCACGATTGCCCCTCATGGGCTAAGAGGTGCTATGCAAAACGTTAAACCCCATACCATACTTTCGACGTCGTTTAGGTTGCTGCCCCCTACGGAAGAACGCATCACCTTAGACTTTCGCGACGCCTATTTGATCTGCGTATGTTTTACATTTTTCGAGCACATGTGCGCTGGTGCCGACTTACCGTGTTCGCAGCCACAGACGTCTGCCCTTCCAGGGTGAACTCGATGGTGGCTTGGGCACAGGGACACGCCGATGTGACGTTTGCTTCGGTGACTTGGACGCATGATTGACCCACCGCGCTTGCTAAGGTCAGAGCGCTCAATGCGACGCCCAGGTACTTTGTCGAAGGCATCATTGCGTCCAGGATTGGTTCTTGACTACGCCAGGTATATATATATATATGTATATAGATTGCAGACCAACTTGAGGGAGAGTGAAAGGGGTGTGGTCGATGTTGTGAGGGTGTGTGGGTGGGGTGTGTGACCGCTAGCTGAGATGCGAGAAATAGCGTCTGTTATCGCCTGACGCAGATTGATGGGTAGGGTCGAACGTGAGACACAGCAGGTAAGTAAGCACGCTACTGGTGATTTTTCTTCCGTTATGCCTTTCGAGGCCAGAGGCAGTCGAGCTTACCATATGATATTTTAGAAAATGGTTGGAGACACACTGTGAACGACACGAAGGGGGCTATCCCTATACGTTGCCTGTCCATAAAACTTGGTGTGTAGATATGAAAGCTGCTATGGACATGAATCCCAGGTAGATACGCGTTGGAGACGACCCCCGCACGTAATGATACCGGCTAAATAATTACCTTTGCGATCGCCCTGTACACCAGTAACAATGGTGAGCCAAGCAATCTTCTTTGTAACGCTACTGGGTAATGTATGGCCGTCTAGACCGGCAAGATCATTCCGGAACAGTTATAAATTTCTTCTAATTTGTCGCAATGTTTATAAGGGATCAAGGTTGAACCTCCCTCTACCCGTGAATCATTGCGGAAAACGAAACATAGACGCATTCTAAAACAAAGGTTCGCGATGTATTTGTTTAAGCTCGTCAATGGAGGAGCTCTATAACTCACGGAACAAAAAACGATATTTGAGCAAACTGAAAGTGCAATCCGATGAACAAACCCGTGGCCCATCTATACAGAAAAGAGATTTTGCACAAAAGGAATTACTTTCCGACGAATTTGGGTTAAGGAGCCCCGCCCTCCAGAATTTAAACCGCCAGAAAATGCTACCTCAACCGTCGAACGCGGTCATATTCTTATATATACCTTATGGGATCGATTATGGGTGATCCGTTGATGAAGCTTATGTAGAACGCGGCCATATCCTTCTATATACCATATCGGTGATCCGTTGACGAAGCTCATGACCTCCACTGTCGCATGTCTTTTATTGCATACTAATGTGTATTATAAGAAGCTCTGTGTGCGGTTACTCCGAGGAACCCTACGACGGGACACGCACGACTGTGGCTTGCTCCGAGATCCCCAACTTAATAATTTATCTAAGAATACGTCAGCTGTTAGTACGCTAAGAGTTTGTCAGGATTCTTCCATTGTAGCTGCTGACCGTTACAAGCTGCGTGATACTCCGGCCGCGCGTCTGTACAGACATACAGTATTCCTCTTTTAACATGTCGGTCAATGGCTCCCCTGGATGCTGCCAGGGTCAATTTGAAACTTTTAACAAAGTAGCTAGGGCGATTTCTATTCATACTGATTCTTCGCACTTACTATGTATCCAAGTCATCCCACGGTGGGGATGCGGCAATAAGTGCATGAGCTCCCGACATGAGGAGCTCAGTATCTCACCCAAATGATGACTTCCAAGACTTTAGTTCGCGCAACCCGATCATCCTTTCTATCCGCTAGTCCTAAAACAAATACATTCGTAAAATGATCGTAGCAACCGGAAGCTTCCCACCCCAGGAGCTCAACCGTCCAGGAACGTTTGACCTCAAAATGTTCAACCCCTACCGTGGGATGACTCATCTCGTTTAGAGGGGGACACGAACTGACTAAACGTTTGAAACCCTATTCCTCCGGGTACGCTCGTACCAAAATGTCAACACTACAACATTCATACACCCTGAAAGGATACCGCGATGCCGAGTGCGAGCTGCCCGATTGTAGGTTCACCATGAATCTGAACAATGTGCAGCATGGGCTTTCAACCTTAACGTCGTTCACGCGAAGACATTAAGTCCAAGACAACAATGGAATACTACCCAGAGGGTTGGGAGCCTTAGGCTACACATATATATATATATGTATATATATGTATTTACAATCCTAAAACGACTCCATGAAGATTGGTGATGTTGCTTCACATTGCAAAGACATTGAGGTGGCTTGGCCGTCCAATTCCAACCGCGATGAATGCGATGACAATACATACGTAAGCGCTAGCACACCAGACTGTCTGCAAGGGAAACAAACAAAATAATAACAACAATGAAGATGAGTGAATCACGTTGGAGCTCCCTTAACCAGTAAATAAAGCTTCCTCCACTTATTCCAGAATATGGTCGAGGCATGCACTGTGTTCACGAATCGAAGCGGGTTAACCCTATATTGGTTGCTTGCTTTTGATTGGGTTAGTGTTATGGCTGGTATGTATTATGCAAAAAGATAAATCGACCATTTTCTCTAATGCGTATATAAGTGGTTAGGTACCCTCTCCTTTACCCGTAAAGCAATCCGTGAATGAAATATTGTTTCATTTTTTAGGGAATATTATGGGTGATTCATTGATGCTGATAATCCCACCCATTATCGGATGGCTTTCATAAGCATACTCGTAGCCAATAGCATATATGTGTGCGTTATGTAATGTTTGAAGTGCTTTTCGGGGGTATCATCTGTTGTATATCGGATGCCGTTATTCATAGTTACCCCGTCCTCCGCCACGCGTGTGGACGTGCGTCTTTCTCCAGCTTGTACGGAGATTCCTGATGTGTAACCATATGAATTATATGGCCATGTGGAATAAGGTTGAGGTCTCGGCTCATAGATGTCAGGGCACGCACGTATATACGTTACTCTGTTGTCCCTGTACCCTAACATAGGATACCGTGAAGACAAGCGCGAGGTCTCCACTTGTTCCCGTGTTGGCTTTGCCTTTTCAGCCTGATGAGCTCCAGGACTCAACGTACGTCTGTCACTTCAAACCACTCACTCTTAGATACTGCAATACAACCCAGGGAGTATCGCGCGGCCTAAGACTATGATAGATAAAAAACTGCTTCGAAGGATGGCTTTATACACATACAATACCAGTTGTGTTATTCCTCGGCCCCCTATCGCCATGTTAACACGTTCGTAGGATAATAATCCCGCGGCGTCGCGAATTTGAATCGTCCGAACGGGTATATCGGGTGTCGTGATTGTTGGTTACCGCGAATTTGAATAGGCCGAAGAAAGGACGATTACAGCTCCGGCCACACAGAGTCAGTCTTCTACATTTTTTACGTTTATTATGGAAGTGGGTGGAAGCTTCCATCACTTACGTGGAAGCGTCCATCCGTTTCAATGGAAGTGATGGAAGCTTCGATGGAAGCGGTGGAAGCATGGAAGTGGTGGAAGCTTCCGTGGAAGCTTCCACCGCTTCCATGGCAATGGCGATTTCCTTCATTGGAAGCTGCTTCTATTCGACCTTCCACGGAAGCAGTGGAAGCTTCCACGGAATGTTTTGAGTACTTCCACAGGAGCTGTCGCCATACCCGTGGAAGCTACTTCCATGGAAGCGTCCGGCTACTTCCATGGAAGCTATCTTTATTACATCCATGGAAACTTCCACAACCTTATTCCATGGAAGCTTCCACCACTTCATGGAAGCTTCCACCCGTTCATGCAAGCTTCCACCACTTCCGTGGAAGCTTCCATCTACCTTCATGAAAAACGCTTACGAAAGCTTCATGACCTCCATGACTTCCATCCAAGCTTGTATCAGCTTACGCGACGTATATCGAAGCTTTCGGAAGCTTCCACAGTTTCCATGGAAGCTTGTGTATGTTAGCGATATGACTTGTGTATGTTAGCGATATGTTTGGCTAGTAGTACGTAGTCAGTAGCCTATCGAGTCGTAGCATCCTGGTAGTTGTCTATAGCCAGTGCTCACTATCACGTAGCCCTACTCAGGCATAGTAATAGTAATGCAGGGTACCTATACAGCAGTACCAACAAACGCGGGGGGATACGTAAAGGAATATTCTGAGATCAATATGTGAATATACGGCACGATTAAGTCAGAAGATCTCGAAGGATATTTTTCTCGATAACGGTATGAGGCACGTCCAGGGAACGCTGCAGGGAACGTTACTGTAGGTCGGACTGTCGGCCAGTACAGCAGCCCGTAAAGTACATCTGTCGGTAGCTTGGACATTGTTCCGTGGTGATCAAGTGACCGTCAGCCCTCACTCTCTCACAGCCTTCTGTCGCGTTTCTTCCTTGTCTTAATCGGCCAGAGAGCCACCTTTCAACATCATACGTTTTTTCTGAGCGAAGCTTAAGAGGCAGTATACCGACTGCTCGCGCCAACTCTCTGGACTAGCACGTCCACTACATTGCCACACGAGAACACTCATTCAACAAGTTATGAGCCTCCGCGTGCTTGGCGCCTCGTGTAGAGCTGCGGTCCATCGGGTAGGTCGAGCAACGACTACCTGGGTCCCGAGCTGATACTCGTGCGTACTCGTATTTCAGCAGAGTCCTGCTGTGTGCTTCTTCTACGCAGAGCCTCCAAGATCGTCGTCATCTAGCTGGGGCTGCTGCCACGAAGATCACCGGCTATCTCCCCGCAGGACTGCCAAAACCATCGTCATTTGGGTTGCTGCTGCTACGTACTCGCACTTCTACAGTTACGTGCATCTAGCCTTCCAGGACTTCTTCTACTACGTCGCCGACAAATTGTGCTACTGCACAAGAATTAGCGTTGGAGTTCCGAGCACCAGGACTGCGAAAATGGGAGACTCCAACGACACGGGAAATGTCACCGGCAACATCATCAACGTCATGAGGGGAATGAGGTCATGTAACGGCGAGAAACCCGAGGACTTCAGTGGTTGGCATAAGAAGACAGGCTTTATACCAGCATGCAACGCCCGGACATTTTTGCCGTGATGGAAGGCCAGGCCAGGCCAACAGACGATAATGCAGTTATCTCTCCGCACCGCTGTTCACACCCGCGTGGCTGGACGCTACTACTAGAGGGACCCTCGAACAACGCCGGGCTGCGTTCGACCGCGCCAGTCAAGATCTATACGCGATTCAATACTTGGCTACGGACAAGGCCGCGGCTCTCCTGGTGGCAACGCATGCATACAACGATCGTGGGACCCGTGGTGACGGGGAGAAAGCGATCAAAGAACTGAAGGACAAGTATCTCAGGGTTACCGACAAAAGCATCCGCGCACTGCAGGTGGCGCTGGCGACCACCACTATGGACCCGGACGATGACCCGGGTCCCTACATCTTGAAGGAGAAACAGCTGCACAGTACGCTGATCGCTGTGAAGGAACCCATCACCGAGCGGCACTACAAGGACACCATTGTTCAAGGCCTCCCTGAAAAATACCGGGACATCGAGCTCACGACGTACAAGGATCCCGACTTCGATATGCCTAAACTGCAGGCCACCAAGCGTTATTTAAATCTGGACGACATGTCGCGCAGCAAGGACAAGGGTGGGCTGATTGCAGGCCGTGGCGTGGCCATGTTCGTGGAGTCAGGACCTGACCCCAACATCATCATCTGCCACCACTGCGGAACACCGGGGCACTACAAGAGCGGCTGTGCCGGGTCTGTGAAGAAAAACGACAAGCGGGGCAACGGTCATCCGGGCAAGAGCAGGAAAGCTGGAGGAAAAGCGATAGGCACCGCCAAAAAGTGGTGCTCGGTTCACAGCACCACTTCTCACAACGACGCCGATTGCTACAAACAGGGAGCGCCGCGCCCGAAGGAAGGCGGTGTTTAGAATGCTACGGTCTTCGGCGCCCACTCCTATCCTACTGAGAACAACGAGAAGCTGTACATCATCTTCAACGACGACTTCGACGGCGGCTTCCAGTTCTAAGGCGGACGAACACTCGCAGCAAGAAGAGTGATTGTCTTTGATCGCTGGACCAGGTTCATCGCCCGTGATCGCCATCATCGTCATCATCATCTACAGGGACCGCCCGCGGTCCTCAACACTAGGGGTCGTCATGTCAAATTAAATGGGACAGCCGGGTCATCAATACCAGGGGTCGCTGTATCGTATCAACGCGGGGTCGCCAGAAAGATGTCCACGGGATCGCTGCATACATAACGCGTGGGATTGCCGGAAAGACAACTTTCGAGATCGCTACAGCACTCTGCTGTTTCATGGGGCTGTCGGAGCCTCCGGAGCCGCCGCTGCAGTAACACCGTGGGGTCGCCGAGGTGTCTTTCGGGATCGGTCCACAGGATACCATTTTGGGAATACCGGTGGAAAACGTTTAAAACAATTCCGCATCATCATCGATTGTTGAGGACTGCTGGAACATCGCGTCTAGAGTCGCTCAACATCATATCACCGTTTAGGGCTGTGCCGGAACATCTTTTCTCGGGTCGCTAACACCATTGTCGTTTGGGACTGGGCGAGCATTTTTTCTGATGTCGCTGCGCCATCTTCATCAGGGCCGCCAGGAGGACATCTGCATCGTCTGGGGTCGCACCAGCTTTACGGCAGTTTTTTTTGCTTTGTAGTACGTAGCACCACACGTCTTATTTGCACGAGAGGGCGGCAAAAACGTGGCTCGGCTGCTAGACTATTTGTGCAAGATTCCTTTCGTCGTAGCACCACACGTACGTCTTATTTATACGGGGCGGACAGAAACGTGTTCGGGCGCTAAAGCAAGTACCTGGTGGATCTTTATATTTCTTGGTCAACATACCGATCATTTAAATACTGTTGCTCGTTTTTGTTCTCCTTGTTGTAATTGAGAATTGCTGAGGCGACGCAGTGGCTACGCAGCACGAGTATGATGCGTTTCCGTGATGTTTTCGGAACAACGCATATATATACTGGTAGTTAACACTACGTAATTGATCTGAAATCCTTTCAGAAACGATGTATACGGTCATTACTGATGGGGGTAGTAATCATGGTAGTGTACGGAGTAATACCGTGCCAAGTATGTCTGTCTGGTAAGTGTGCACTGAGGCCCGCACGGGTTCCAAGGTTTATCAATTCATTTTTTTTCGGTTTGCATACTTATCCCTGCTCCAAACCTGTCCCATAAATATTTCTTTACCTTGCAATAGTACGCGTTTTAGTTGTTGCGTTAGCTATAGAAGGGTTGATCACCCATCGTAAGCGAAGCAGGAACGGTTGATGTTGTTGCGACGCGACAAAGGAGTAGCGGATCTCTGTTGGCAGTCAACGGACTAAACACGTAATTATTCAGACGAGTGAGATAGAGGAAGCACATAGAGTAGGAGATGTCGAGAAGACACAACAACGTATACTACTACTGTAGTTGTACAAAATTTGCAGTCAGCGTCGAGTTACGAGTTAGCTAAGGGATTGCCGCGTTCAATGTCGAATGTCAATTTTTGTCGATGTTACCTCCATCGAGGGGTCGTATTAGTGTTATGTCTACAGTAGTACGTAGTCAGTAGCCTATCGAGTCGCTGTCAGTAACACATACTGGTAGTTGTCTATAGCCAGTGCTCACTATTCATGCACGGCCGTAGTCGTATGACCATAGACCCTCGCATCCCTACAATTCCGGGACGGAGCACGTTGGCTTTTCACCAACCCGGCAGACATTGCTTGCTTCAAGCGCGAATCGCCGTGAGGTATTGGGCGAGTCTTATGGAGGGTGGGGGGCGAGGTACGGTAGATTAAAGTTCGGTTGATTGCGAGTTGGTGGAGGGGGGGTGTATTGTACGCCTGCATCCAAAGAAAAATGTGGATCCTGGGAGGGGTTGATATGTATGTGTTTATGCCACTGCGTTGATTGCCTTTGTTGGGTTATTGTCGCAGAGGGATTATTCGTGTTATGGTTAAATGATGTTTTGGACGCTGAGAGGGAGTTGGGTAGGTGTTTTATTGTCACTTCATGTCACCACGACGTAGACGTTCCGGCATTTTAGAGTCCTAATTCGGTCGGCGCTTGTGTTGTTATCGTTACGTGGTGGTCGTTAGGGATAGAGGGGGGGGACTACGGGGGGGGGGGTGCACCATATTATATTGGTAAATAAGTACGTCATGTGGGCCATGAACGCATGCTGCGGTAAAGGTGCACCATTATTAATACTGTTAGTATTATGGGGGTGATCACTTGAGGAGGTCTATACTAATATTCAGTACAAAAATGATTTTAAATTAGAACTAACTACGCAATGAGCAATCCCATGGATTTACGAAAGATATTACAGACCAAAAACGAATTTCCGACGATATTCGTGTCTCAACAAGGTCGCCTGGACTGCCCATTAAACGTACGGTTGCGGTCGGTGCCTGCGTAGTTGCGCACACGTAAGGAGTGACCGTCGGGGGTGGGAGGGCGGTAGAGGTACTCTCTTGATGCATTGCAGACATGCCGTAGACATGTCGTAAACCTCATTGCCGCTTTTTCCTGTTGAGTGGGGATGGCGTGGTTTCGTCACACGTAAATGCCGTGCCTTGCGCTCTTCTGTTGCCGTCGGAGTTTGAGTGTTAGCCGCAGTGGGGGACGGGGCGTTAAGCGTGTTTCCACACCTTCACAACAAAAATAAAGGACTTGCGTCGTTTGTGCGTCTTTAACTTTAGTCTAGGTCGTGGCTGGTGGGAAGGGGAACTCGTATCATGTGTTCGCACCAAAGACGCATCCTTCATTAGCTATTTTACCCAGTTTCCTCTGTTGTGGTAGGCGGCGCACGCATCGTGGCGAAATGGGGGGGTGGGGGGGAAGCGCTAACAGTTGTGATGCCCCTAACATCATCGTCACGGAATTGTAGCTTGAAGCGTGTTTGCCGTTCGTTGTTTTGTTTAACGCGCTTGAGGATAGGGAGCCCCTAAGAAGCGTTGTCGTGTTGTTTTAATCAACTCTTACACGTCGAACTGTGGGACTGCGTTTGTACGTGACGGTTGCGGTCGGCGTTTTCGTGGAGTTGGATACGTAAACGGTGGTCGTTTGGTGGGGGTGGAGTGCGGCGGATGTTGATGTGAGTTGGCCACCATGCAGTCGGTTGAACTGACTGGTGTTATGTTCCGTTGCCGCCGTGGGTTTCTCGTTTGATCCGGACACATTATTCGTGGACGCTGAGACGATATGCGTTACACCGTACGTTGGTGTTTTCTCTGGTTCTTTTACCCCCTCAATGCTTGCTATACCCCTTCAATGTTTACTGTTGCCCTCGAACATGTTGTGTTATCTATCGATACGTACTTCAACCAAACGCCCACAGCCATGTATTGTTATCATCTGTGTTCTATTTTTTGGTATGCCGCATGCTAATTTGCTTGCTGGAACAACACAGGACCACTTCGAGGCAACATCAACAGCAAAAAGTGATGTGAAAATATGATGGTTGATGTAGAACCAATGAATTATACGTAGACGGTTTGCTTACTGATTTGAAACACAGATACAGTACTACTTGAACGCCGACTAACAACGCGTAATAGAAAGCGTTGCATTAAAACCAGACGTTTTCTCTTAATTTATACATCGGCCTATTTCACGAAAGTCTACAGTAGATGGAGTGCTTCCCAGCACAGCTCCCATATTGTATTACTCAAACTCAGCTCGTGACTGAGTAGGCCAGTGGACTATGCTAATTTAGCTCAGAGGAGGCTTTGTTTGGTGCTGCGATGTGGATTACCGCTTCTCACGCTTCCTTACGTCGGAACATCCGGCTTGATTCATTCCGTGGAAGATAATGACCTGTAAATTTGGGGAAAGCTTGCACTGCTTCCACGGAAGCTTCCACCTCTTTGACGGAAGCTTTCGCCATTTGCATGAAAGTACTCGGTACGTGGAAGCGCATGGAATCGAGTACGTAGGAGTGCTAGCACGTCGAAGTACATGTGACGTGGCTGAGTTAATCGGAAGTACGTGCTACCCCATAGAAGACCGTGGAAGCCCGCGAAAGTAAAATAAGCTCCTTTTGAGCTTCCGTGGAAGTGCTACTGAAAGCTCCCACGGAAGTTCCCACATGAAGCTTCCGTGGAAGCTTCCACTCCCATAAACGCTTCCGTGGAAGCTTTCATGGAAGCACCCATGGAAGCACTCGTGTACTTCCACGGAAGCGGCTAAAGGCGGTGGAAGCAGTGGAAGCTTCCATGGAAAAAGTAGAAGCTTCCACGGACAGCCTGGAGGGCGTGGAAGTAAATTATATTCAATGGAAGTTCACGGAAGCCCATGGAAGTAAAGACTTGTCCGCGGAAGCTTCCATGGAAGCTTCCACTTAGCACTTCCACGGAAGCTTCCACAAGTAACTTCCACGAAAACTTACTGAAAGCTTCCATGGAAGTGGAAGTTTCCACGGAAGCGGTGAAAGCTTCCACTACTTCCATAGAAGCTTGCACCACTTCCACGGAAGCGGTGGAAGATTCCATGGAAGTGGTGGAAGCTTCCATGAAAGCGGTGGAAGCTTCCATGGAAACTTCCATCTACTTCCACGAAAAACGCAAATAATCTACATGACCCCGCTTGCGCCGTGACTACCGGCAATGACGGGGAAGCCGCGACGAGCTCGTAGGATTGTTGTGGGTGCCTCCTCGTGCCCGATCGATTCAGCCGCGCAAATGAACACGGCATTTAGTACGGGTACGCCAGCTTTATTTTCTATTCATTACGGCCAATGTTATCAACACTGTCAATGTTCTAAACAGATACATGGTACTGATCGAACGCGGCAGAAGGCATACCTTGTAACGGTGAAAGCAGGGGCGTCAGGTACTCAACCGAGTGGGCGCTTCCTTTGGCGGTGGTGCACAGTACTACTACAGTAGTACACAGACTGGGCAATGTCAACAGCTTGACATGTTGATGGCGAAACCTACGCCAATCTGAGCAACAGGGGCAACAACAGCACAACGTCGTCTTCAGCAAACATCTAGAGGCATGGACATGCGGTATCACGCCACAACCTTCGGCTTTCTGTATTTATTTTTACATGCAAACAATATTGTCGGACTCCAACGTGTCCTCAAATCCATGACGCCCCCACACACCATAGGGCATGACATCATATACCGTATTTTAGTGTTAACACGCATAGTTGTGTTTTCTCGAAGAAGAGCAACAATACGGCTCTCACGGTGGTTCCGGCATCTACACACAAAAACAGGGCTACATTTCAATATCTGGTCTGCGTACGTATTCCTCTGCAGTACACTCCCACTGAGTCATCCCACGGCAGGGGTTGCACTTTTTTGGGTCAAAAGTTCCTGACCGGTTGGGCTCCTGAAGTGAGGAACCACCGGTTGGTAAGATCATTTTACGAGCGTAGTTGTTTAGGAGATGAGGATAGAAATGTTGATTAGTTGCGCGAACGAAAAATTGGAGAGGTTGGAACTCATGTTTTAGGTGAGATATTGAGCTCCTCTTGCCAGCAGGTCAGAAACTTGTGGCTGCACCCCTACCGCGGGATGTGGGATGACCCCATATCGTAATTCGTAAACTGGTATATTTCGAATCAGTTGCACATTTTGTACTACGGGTAGTCTTCGATCGATAATTGTGCGTATGTGTTCTTCACATTAAATCCTTCTTTCTATCTGTCGACATCCACCACAACCAGAGTGTCTGTGCCGATTATTCTCATCCTAGAGAGATGCAAGTTCTGTGGTCACAAACCTACGCCACAAGGATACCACATTGGTATTAGTTTATTGATAATGGTACGCAGTAGGCACAGTAGACAGTGCACAATGCGATATCATAATACTGGGTTCGACAGACGCGACAACCAAAACAAAACAAAAACAAACAAACAAACAAAGCGAAATCACAAAGGAAAATCGAAAGAGGGAAAACGTGAAAGGAAAAACTGCCGTGGACACATTCTGCGATAGAGGTTCACCATTTTGGCTCTGAAGCTCCTCCCTTGAAGAGCTCTAAACTGTAAATATATACTATATTCTCTCACCAAAAGCATAATTTTGAGCAAACCAAAAGTGTAACCCGGAGCCTTTCTACGATAGAGGTTTTCCCTTTGTTTTCTGCAGCTCCTCACTTGAGGAGCTCTATACCTCACCGAAAAAAATATTTGGAGCAAACTGAAAGTGCAATCCGATGAACAAACCTGTGACCCATCTATACATAAAAAGCAATTGCAAAAATGGAATGGCATTCCGACGATTTTGGGTTAAGGAGCCCCGTCGTCCAGAAAATAAAAACGCCAAAAATGCTACCTCTATCATCGTAGAACGCGTCCCCGATGAACGAACCCGTGGCCCATCTTTTCAAAAAACATATATTGCAAAAATACACTGACATTCCGACGATTTTGGGTTAAGGAGTCCCGTCATCCAGAAGAAACAAACAACAGAAACTGCTACCTCTATCATAGTCGTAGAACGCGTCCACCGTACAGGTCTGCGATTATTGTACGGTGGATTGTAATGCCAATAATCAGCACTGAAAGTTAGGAAATTTTTCGTATCGTCCTATCTTTTCAGCGGTTCGAAGCCAAAAACCATCTATGCTTCGAAATCATATATATATACATATGAGGGTTATTAACATTATCCGTCGTACACGGTGCGGGTTCAGAACATTAGAAATCTCACGGTTCGGCTTGGTACGGTTTTCGGAAATCGTAAATCTCACGGTGCCGTTCAGTGAGTTTTTCAGGTACCTTAATTCTTACGATGCGGATCGGTGCGGTTATCATTATAACGTTGCGGTGCGGTGAAGTTTTCAGAAATAGGAAAACCTACGGTGCGGTGCAGTGAGGTTTTCAAAAACAGGAACACCTATATGGTACGGTGTGGTTCGGTGCGGCTTTACTGTTTTGTAAATCGTACTGTGCGGTGCGGTGCGGTTTTAAAATGGGCAAACGTCCCGGTGCGGCGTGGTGCGGTTATAACCTCATCGAATCGCAACGAACCGGTACCAACAAACCGCACCGTAACCAACTCTATGTGGAACAAATGACCGCAGCATCGTCGTGGCACTCCACACCCTCAGTCTTCCAGGATCTTCTTCCTGGCATGTTGCGGGGATTAGCCCTCTGCTCTCCACGATTTTGGTACTTGGTATTGTCTCGGACCTGGTTGCTGCTTGTTCCAAGACGAGCGGACGGATTCGGCGTGCGGGACGGATGAAGCGTGCAGATAGCGTTCCAGGTGTCGTAGATGCAAGCGTTTCATGCCAGTGGTTCAGTGTCAGCGCTCAGTTAACATGTTCACAGTGCTCAAGTTCACAGGTTCACAG
>JBBMKB010068265.1:0-14719 GCA_037833945.1 Alaria marginata
CAACAACAACAACAACAACAACACCAACACCAACACCAACACCAACACCAACACCAACACCAACACCAACACCAACATATCGAGCAAGAACAAGAGCAAGAACAAGAACAAGAAAGAGACGCACGGACGGAGGGTACTATTCACGTATTGAAAGTACGGTACAGATGAAGGTTATATGCTTCAGGGAGTCGTAATATCCACCTGCTGCTTGGCTATAGCATCTTAGGCGCGACAACCACGCTGCAGTTGGGTCCAGGCTATGATACGAAATATTCAGACAGCTGACACAACACCGACGCTCGCTCAAGACTATTAATAGGATGTTCATTTTTTTTTGGCGCAGTTCCGAGGGCATAATTGTTGTTGCTCGTGTTGTTGCGGTCTTTCTCACATTTGCTCGTCGACATAAGCGATGCTATGATACGAATTCATAGTCCGTGGGCACAAGACAAAGTTCAACAACTCTGTAGTGGAAGAATAACTCAGGTAACATATCATAATACTGCTGTACTGGTATTAGGGTATGATATACCAGGTATACGTTAACATTTAGTAAAAAGTATGTTGCACCAGGTACTGCTGTTTGTGCTATATACCAGGTAACATGTTGAGATGTTCAGCTGAAACCATTGGACATATTCAGTTCCGAAGGAGTGCAACATATTTGTTAAACATTTCTAAAGGAACGAGAGGAAAATTTATGTTACAGTTTGTCCATCGGGATATCATCTGATCAGCTCCATCTGATAGTGCCACGACATCAACCAATCAACATCACGCTCTTGAATCGATTGAAGTCCAAAATGTCATCATGCATAATATCCAAACAAGAGGATTCTTGCAAGGCACAGGATCTTTCTTCCACACAGGCTGCTGCTCGTATTCTAAACACGTATTTGAAGTTATGTAAGTCTAGTCTAATACGTCAGCTGTGAATTTTGATAAATTGAGTGGTCAATACTCATCTTTCCAAGCTGCGTGATACTTCTGCTCGCATTGTACAAGTTTTATGGCCACAATCGTAATCGACCCCGTAAGACTGCCGCCCCCGCTCAAAGGGGCTTGTTTCCAGACATCAGCTTAAAGTATCGTATGATAGATACTGGATACATTAACCAGCAGTATACCCCGTACGCAGCAGTGGTATAGAAGAAAAACAAACTCCGAAGCCACACACCTATTTCCGAGACCTACGTACGTATAATACCATGTAGACGGAGGGGACTTGTACTAAAACCAAGGAAACAAACATCTACTCTGTAAACAAAAAAGCAACAGGTTCGTATATACGTATTACCGGTATACGGTATTTTCCTGGGTTCGTTTAATACTGGTTTAATACAGGAACCGCACCCACCTCGTTAAAAAAAAAAAACTGACATTTTTTTTTAGGATTGAGTGTGGTATCGATTATTCTGGTTTTGTCGAATACCCTCGGCCCACGAGTACAAAACAACTGGTTGAAATACCGGTACAGCAGGACGACGTGTTATGACCCTGTTCTATGCCCTCGTGCCTGCCTGGTATTTTTAGACTATACGTAAGTTAGGGAATATAGGGAGACGTTGCGACGTAGCGCAACGGAATCGGAGCTGTGGAAACGAGAACGAAACGGAACGCCGGCCAGATCAATTCAATTGGACCAATTCACCCACGATGTGCGTACAGGACGCGAGTTCTATTCAACTATTTATACGAATGCGTGAGCCTCCCGCACTGACGGGACATGCCGACGGGACATGCCCACCGGACTACCCACGGGACATGCCGACGGGAAACACCTCCGGGACTGTGTATGGGACGTACCGACGGGACATACCGACAGAATATACCTACGGGACTACCTATGAGACGTAACGATGGGACATATCTACGGGACTGTCGACCGAACATACCGACGGGGCTATCGACGACGGGATATATCGACCGGATATACCGATGGGACCCCCCACGGTGTATACCGACTGGACATACCGACGGGACCACCTACGGGATATTCCCGCAGGACCACCGACGGGACATACAGTACCGGCCCTCTGATAAGAAACCGAGGTATGGTTTCAGGCTGAGTTTCTTATTCGAGAATGTGTGTGCCCTACACTAACTTCAGTATAACAGCTGTCGGCTTTCTTATTTCCCAGTAATGTTTAGGATGAGTTTCTTGTAGGGCTCTTTCTTATGAGAGGGCCGATAGTGTACTGACGGGAGAATACCGACGGGATATACCAACGGGACATATTGTACCCACGGGACACACCGACAGGACTATCGACGGAACATATCATACTGACGGGAACATCAACGGAACACACCAACGTGACATACCCACGGGACTATCGACGGGAACACCGACGGGACATTCCGACGGGATAGACCCACGGGATACGTCGGGTTGTCCGCCTCAGAACGCACGGATGGTAGATATTATATGATACGTACGAGAAACTATGTAGTAGAATGCTTTACAGTTAGGGTTCCAGCGTCTCGAGTCGACACGGGTTACCTAGGGCTGGTTACCCACGTACGATATTGGAGTTATTTGGGGCGTTATATAGGTGTTATGATAGGAGCAAAGGCGTCAGGAGACGAAAGTTTCGGCCTTTGGCGAACGACCTGTAAAAAACTCTCCACACTAAAAACTACAGTAGTATATGAAGTCTAGACGGTCGCCCGTTACGTTAGAGGCCCAAACTCTGTCGTCTCCTGGGGCATCTTTGGTACCAGGTATCAGGTATATACATTTGGTTAGGAGTTACATGGGAGAGAGAAGAGGTTGCGGCAAACAGCTGTCGACGTATGTATCAGCCGCGGGCGTTGCCGGAGCTATTCATAATAGTTAACTACCTGGTATCATATACCAGGTACCTGGTACCTGGTACCTGGTATATCATATGTACGCGACGTACTCGGAAGTACTAAAAGTGAAGTGGACCGCCATGGCATGGAACAACCGGCCGGACACGACGGCGCCTTTCGAGCACGCCAACAACCACAAACGCCACAAGCGAGGGCCCCACAGCCGTCGGCTATCAACGCATTCCGACTACCAATCACCCCAACAGCAGCAGCTAGCTATAGTCAAGTCTAGAGCGCTACAGGTACTATACCACCAAATACTACTCCGCCGTACGTACCGTCTGCGGTAGCCGCAATGCGGCAGCACAATTGCCAACGGAAATTGCGCGTGATTGTTGATGGCAATATATACGAGCGAGTACGTACCCCCCCCTGTACCAGGTACGGGAATGATATTGTACCTGCGGTACGGTCAATTTGGCGGAGAGCATACCACAGCAGCAGCAGCAGCAGCTCCCACGGGCAGAGAGCCCTTCAGATGAGACAGCAGAGGAAGGGGACATATGCAGCAATAGGTAGAGCAATGCAGCGGTTTACGCTGTCCAACCGCGCGTATCTACACCCGCAGCAGCACCAGCAGCAGCAGCAGCACCACCAGCAGGAGCTCTCTCTCCTACAAGTACTGGAACTTCGAACTTGGTGTTTCGCAATCAAGACATACATATAAAACCAAGACAGCCGATCACTCTCGATCACTCTCTTGTTTACCTCGGAAAGTTAACGTATTCATCTTTGGTGACGAGCTCCACGAGCCCAGGCGCCTTTCCTCCAGCCTCGGCCGAAAATAACCTGGCAGCACAAGGTGCCAATGTTGGCCCTCGGCGACACTGCCTGTAGACTTCTCGCCCTGCTGTTCGCAACATCATCCAGTGACAGAGTGATCAC
Organism: Alaria marginata; assembly: GCA_037833945.1. Lineage (NCBI taxonomy): Eukaryota > Phaeophyceae > Laminariales > Alariaceae > Alaria > Alaria marginata. Next base: position 3,742 of record JBBMKB010068265.1, read on the forward strand.
TGAAATGGATTTGAGATTGAGATTTTGAGATTTTGATAAAAAGCCAAGAGTTCAAGGGTAAAAGAGGAGGCGTTTTTATGCGGGGATGTTGGTTGATGTTTTGGAACCGCACCCTGCACCGCACGCGCGCCTGGACCCGACCCCTTGACCCGTGCGACCCGTGCCCGCGTGCCACAGCAGTGCACGCCTTCTGCCCTGTACCACCTAGCAAGGCAAGGCAGGGCAAGGCAAGGCAGCGTAGAGGGTAGACAAGGAAAGGAAAGGCAAGTCAAGGCAAGGCAAGGCAATAGCTACAGCAGGGCAAGGCAAAAGGCAAGGCAAGGCAAGGCAAGGCAATAGCTACAGGGCAAGGCAAGGAAAGGAAAGGCAAGGCAAGGCAAGGCAGGGCAAGGCAAGACAAGGCCATACGTAGTGGCAGCAGTCTGTCAGAATGGAGGCTGATCGCAAGATACCAGCTGTGAAGCTGTTCGTGTCTCAGCTGGACAACGCCCGTCAGCCGGTCGAAAGTACCGATAACGTCGCGGGGATGGATAACACCAATCTAGTGGGATTGGAACTACAAGGGGTCGGCTTCACGAGGGTGTGGCTACAGGTATGATACATATCATACGATTGAGATGATACCAGTATCGTACATACAGCAGCAGAAACTCGTGATCCTTCTGGGTACCAATGATGCCGGTTGCCCCCTCAGCTACAGCGCCGGTGCAATTGCTTTGCACAGATGGGAACCCCCAGTATATCGTATTCGTGGTAGTGCCAGTACACAGTACAGGACACCTAATAAGAAACAGGGTAATAAGAAAGGCTGATATTTACAGGAAAATAAGAAATTCGAGATCCGTTATACTGAAGTTTGTGTAGAACGCACTATTTCTGAAATAAGAAATTCAACCTGAGCCAGATTTACTGTTTCTTATTAGGTGTCCTGCACTGTACCGTATGCGGAGTAGCGCCGGTTGCGGCTACACATGGTACTCATATCATATGTACGACGAGACTCGAGTATGTATGATTTAGTGCCGGCATTTCCGCCTGGCACGAAACATACCGGCGTTATGTATAGAGGCCACTTCTACTTTATCTTTACCGGTGCACACAGGTGGCCGTTTGCCTTGGTTGCGGCACTTTGTCGCGAAACCCCAACCTCAGTACGTCGGGCCGACGTTCACAAGGTACCGCAACGTACGAGGCAGGCTCGTTGTAATTTATAGACAGCCTGGAATCTTCATAGGACTGTTAGGTTGTCCAAACTGCCACCGCCACCAACGCAAACGGCCACCTGTGTGGTATCACTATACGTCGACGTCGACGGCTGATGTTATACATTTTTCTTAACCCCTTTAGAACCCCGAACCCCGTCCCTATACTATTATCAAGTAATCTTGTCCCCAAAAAGGGTTTCCAGTTGTAAAATATTAATAGCACTGGTGAAAGTCCACGTATAGGGGCTGCTGCTCGTGCTTCACTTGTTGCAAGCTTTACCAAAATACTTTGATTGGCGTTGTCATACCTGTACAAGGTAGTAGAAGTGTTGTCAGCACTCCGTGTCAACAGTAGTGGGCGATACATTACTTTTATTACGGGGGATCAAAGAAAATAGGAACTACAGTACGGTAAACACAGAAACCTATATATTTTCCTATTTTTACTAACACTATTTGGTCCTATTTACTATGGTCCCCCGTAATAGTATCGCAGGACTTGCCAATTTGGCCGCATGCTCTTATCTCGAGTGCTGCGAGCTCTTAAATCGGGGTAACGTACATTGTATATCCACTATATCCACTACTATGATACTGTTGTATATATATTCCATACTCCACCGCCGTAGTCAGTTGCCATACTGTGTGTACTTCTTATGGGCTATCACTACTATCATGCCGCCTGCAACATCAAGAACATTGTTACATCAGATTATTATGAGAAAGGTATTATGAGAAAGGTATAACATCGGCCGTTACGTCAGGTTGTATGCCACCGCCGTAATAGCATTCAGCAAGTTTCTTTTGTGCCATACATGCTTCTTCCGGGCTCTAATTCAACCTGCAACCTCGTTGCAACATCAGGTACTGTACTCGTCGTGGTTGTATAAGCCTATCAGTACGGGTACGTGTTCTGAAACTCTCTCTCGTGCTGATGGGGCACGAGTAGATGCTATCAGAGTGTCAACCTCCCTGCGGTCCTGTCATGCTTGCCGCGGTTTGGGTATGAATCGTATATTCATTATAATCATATTCATCATGCTCACCGCACTTCTGTTGTCGCAGTTGCCAGTTTTAACTATTAAAACGTATACTTCGTATACTGGGCACACTGTTTATCTTCCTTCTTGCTGTCGCTATACTGTACGTATTTTACGGTACTGCTTTCCTTTTTCTTACTCTCATGCCATAGCCCATAAAGTAGTGGTCCCTCTATAGTGCCGGTTGAGTAGTGCCGGTTGCCCGCTATAGTACTTGTGGAATCGATTGGCACAGATGAGAAAACCAGCAATAGTGGCAGTATGCGGAGTGGTGCCGGTTGCCGCTATAGTGCCGGCATTTCCGGATGCCACATACCGGCACTATAGGGGGACCACTACTGTAGTTTACCTGGTATCATAGGTTACAGTTGCTGCTGTTGTATGGTTGAGCCTTGGCGTGCTCCCTCTCGGCTTGGGCAGAGAATCGCGCGCGTGGTCAAGGTGGACCGATCGAAGGGCAATTTCATAGGACTATGTCCTGGTAGCTCTAGCCAGGAGAAGGGTTCCTGGCTGCGACAAAAATGGCCAATATGCTGGAATCCTGGCACCTCTCTCAGCCAGGAGAGATGTACTGCCAGGAGCGACGTACTGCCAGTAGATACTGGCCCAGGACAGAGCCCTACGATTTCATGTTTTTTCGTGCGTTATCATCGTCCGCACTACAATTATGATGGTGCAATAGTCAATAAATAGCCCGGTCGCCCCGGTAGTCAGGTGGTTACCCTCTAAAACTCTTAAGGTCGAAGTCACTGTTGCGAGCCCTGCCATGGGGTTATTTATTTTGAATCAAAATCGACTGCGTATATATAGCGCCTGGCGTGGGTGAGCAATAATTCGACGCGAGTCGACGAGGGAAGAAAGCGCTGTACCCTTCTGGCGATAAAAATGAAGGCGCGTACCGTTGTGGGGAGGGGGGGAGAAGAGCCTGCTTAGTGACCACGGATCTGAGTCACGACTAGGGGGAGAGAAGGAGAAGTAAAAATTACAAAGATAATAGATGGGATGAAAAAACGAAAGGAAAAAAATGGGTATTCATATATAGGTTACCAGATATAGCTTACCAGGTACAGTGACTACTGGGCTCGTTGTTTTAGTCTATACCTAGTACTGCTGTTTCTGCTGTTTACTTTGATCTTTGATTGAACCTAGGCATGCTCCCCCTCGGTAGGGGATCGCGGTCGTGATCAAGGCGTGTCCACCAAAGGGCACTTTCATGGCTATTCGTGCGTACCCTTCGGACGCGTTCTACAATAGAGGTAGCACTTTTTGGCTATTTTGTTTCTGAAAAACGGTGCTCCTTAACACGAAATCGTCGGAATGTCACTTTTGTTTGCAACACGAACGGTTTTTATACCTGGGCCATGAGATGGCCCATCGGGTTGCATATTCAATTTTCTCGAAATCTGTTTTTGGGTGGGGACAAGGCTTCCTCATGTCAGGAGCTTTAGAAAAAAAAGGGTGCACCTCTATCGTAGCACGTGTCTTCGTCGCATTGCAATTATAATGTTGCAGTTGTCAGTACTGTACAGTAGTGGTCCCCCTATAGTGCCGGTATGTGCCAGCCGGAAATACCGGCACTATAGCGGAAACCGGCTCTACTCCGCATACTGCCACTACTGGTTGTCCCCATCTGTACCAAACGTTTTCACAGGCACCATAGCGGGCAACCGGCACTACTCAAACGGTGATATTGAGGGACCACTACTACTTGTACCAAGGATATTAATAACGTACCAGGTATTAACTACCTGGCTTGTTGTTTTTCGCTGTTTCTGCTGTTACGTATGGTTGGACCTTGGTGTGCTCCCTCTCGGCAGGGAATCACGTTCGCGATCAAGGTGTATCCGCCGATGGGCCCTTTTATGGTTATTCGTGTGTAATAATCGCCGGCACTGCACTTTTGTTGTTGGAATTGTCAGTACCAACTTTACTGTCTAACGTCTAATATTAGCTACTGAGCTTGCGGTTACTTATGGCTGGACCTTGTCGTGCTCCCTCTCGGCGTCGGCAGGGAATCGTGGTCAAGTTGGAGCCGCAGAAAGGTACTTTCATGGTGGACGACGGTACGGGCACGATCGCAGCCGTCATGCCACATGCGGATGGTGACGCCAGCTCTCACCGCGCACAGAGCGGTAGAAGTGGCGCTGGCAATGCCGACGGCTTGCCAGAGATAGGTGTGTGCTGTAATTATGAAAACATTGTTAACGACAGCTGTCGACTTAGTAGTCAACTGACTGAAGGTTTTACCACGATCGCCCGCAACAAAAACACCACCAGCTCTCCGGTGGGATACGAAAACCAGTCTAAAGATCAATGCAAAAATTGGATATACGAGTACGATACAGATCGGCAATTTTCTAAATCAGAAAAATTAGCCCGGGTATGTACGCAGCAGTGGTGTACCCACTTTGAGACCACCCCGTAACAAGCCAATGTATATAGGTGGTCTCATCTCTACTGTGATCTTATGTTTAACTACTGCAAATATTATCCCATACAGTACAGGACACCTAATAAGAAACAGGACTGCTGGCTCAGGCTGGGTTTCTTATTTGAGAAAGGGTACTTTCTACACTAACTTCAGTATAATGGCTCCCGAATTTCTTGTTTTCCTGTAAATATTAGTCTGCCTTTCTTGTTACCCTGTTTTCTCTTGACAAGCCGATTGACCTGGTCTTCTCTCCCGGTAAGTCTTCAGCCGGATGGTACTTCGTAAACCAGCAAGAAAAAATATCTGTTGACGGCAATATTGACGCTTGGCGGACAGGACAGCCGTCAAGGACCTCCCCACACGAGCACTAGTATATTAACGGGTCATAAATACAAATATACCGTCAACCGCCATCTCCCAACTATGAACCTGGTATATTAAGCGTAACGAGGCATTGACGGGTCATGACTCCAACTACACCGTCAGCAGACATCTCCCAACACTACAACTAGTATGTTGCGTTTAAACAGGCATTGATGGGCCAAACCTAGACCATCAAACGGTATATTTTCCGGGAAGAGCTGTGCATGCTAACGGTTTACCTGAGAGTGTTTGACATATTACGGGGGACCATAGTAAATAGGACCAAATGTTGTTAGTAAAATTTGTTAAACATGTAGGTTCTTGTATTTACCGTAGGTCCTAGTTACTATAGCCCCCCGTAATAGTATGGCAGTATGGGCCCGCCAACAAAAACCACCTTACATTTTCAAGCAAGGCTTGAAACTTTGTGCCACCAGCCACCAGCCTTGCGCAACCTTGACCATAGACTATTGTATACTAGGACACATTCTACGATAGAGGTTCACCATTTATTTTCTGAAGCTCCTCACTTGGGGAGCTCTATACCTCCCCAAAAAACTGATTTTGAGCAAACTGAAAGTGCAACCCAATGAACAAACCCGTCGCCCATCTATACTAAGAAAGCATGTTACAAAAATAGAATGACATTCTGATGATTTTGGGTTAAGGAGCCCCGTCATCCAGAAAATAAAAACGCCAAAAAGGGCTACCTCTATCGTAGAACGCGTCCTAGGTAGGATTCCGTGTGGCATGTGCCGCTGAACATGATTTATTTATCCAATTTTTGTAGCGTTCCCCGAAAGTGAGCGTGGCGTTCGTCTTATTTATTTCTCGTGGTCCTATTATATACTGTACGAAGTATATTACCTGGAATACCAGTAAACGCTACCAAAGAGGTACCTGGTATGTAAAAAAAACTATGTCGGTGTCGTCGTGCTGTCTTGTTCGTTTTCCGTCAAGGTGAGCGCCAAGTCTTGTGACACACCAGTACCTGATACCAGTATACTGGTACATCTAATATTTTATGGTACGTTTTTCCTGGAAACAAGGAAGGGATCCTGACATTTGACGTGCCAAGATGTATCATAGCTCCATGTCTTTCTAATGCGCTATTCCGCTGCTTAGGGCGCCCGCCCCTTTTCGTATTTTGTGGCATGTCACATTGTTCGGTGCCTCGTGGTCCGTGTAGTCGGAACACAGCGAGCGGTAGCGCTAGTTTTGACAGCGGGTGGTTTTGACGTCCGCGTCCTCCGCGGTTTCTCGATGGGCGTCTGTCTGACGCTCGATTTCGAAGCACTGGTGACTTGCTACGGGTGGGAGTTAGGGTTAGGTTAGGTTAGGGTTCGGGATAGCAATGTATTGCTGTGATATTGTGCACACGCGATGGTTGATTGGCGGAAGGAGTCAAGCACTCGTCGTCTCATCGGTTATTTCACTGATCGCTGATCCGTCTGTTGATTCCGTTCGTCGTCGTGTTAGGTCGGCACGTGCTCTTGGTGGGGGCGGTAGAGGCTCCACTGGACGGGCAGCAGGAACGTTACTCTTGCAGTCGGTATCGCCTCCTTTGCGACGTCATCAAGGTTTGTGCACTCATATTTCCGTCTGTAGTATCTCCTTTATGACCGTCATTGATAATTATGGACTGTCATTGCCGTCGGTATCGCCTCTTTCGTGACGTCATCAACGCTTGTGCACTGATATTACCGTCGGTAGTATCTCCTTTGTAACGCGATCAATTGTCACTGGTATTTCGGTCGGTATTGTTTCCTTTGTGGCGTCATCAAGGTTTACGCACTGCTCTCCCCATCGATATCGCCTCCTTTGTGACGTTTGTGCGCCGATACTACCGTCGGTATCGCCTCCTTCGTGACGGTACAACGTCCCTAGTAGAAGCCACGTTAGCGAGAGACACTGCCTTTTTTACAGTGGCTTTTAGTGCAACGAAGAGGGGAGAGGAGATAACGAGTACGCTCATTCAGCGCATTTTACGCCTTCCGAACCACAGCGGCTTGATATTCAACTTCCAGTGGGGAAAGACACAGCGCGACGGAGCAGATCATATTATAACCGTACCATACGACGACGTAGGTATACCGCTATGCCCGATCATCAACGCTTGTGCACTCGTATTTCCGTCGGTATCGCCTCCTTTGTGATACCATCAAGGTTTGTGCCCTCATATTTCCGTCGGTTTAGCCTTTCCTGTGACGTCAAGGTTTGTGCAATGCTCTTGCCGTCTGTATTGTCTTTCTTGTGACGTCATCAAGATTGATGCATTGCTCTTGCCGTCGGTATCGCCTCATTTGGAACGTCATCAAGCTTTGGGCTCTCACCATCGGTATCTTGGTGATATTTTCAAGAGAGGTTTCGCCTCATTGATGACGTCATGATGGTTTATTCACTGTTATGGCCGTTGATATCGCCTCCTTTGTGACGTCATCAAGGTTTGGGCGATGCTTGTGCCGTCGGTATCGCCCCCTTTGCGACGTCGTCGTCGGCGTTTGTACACTGATGTCATACGTATTGCGCTTCTGCAGCATTGACGCTTCAGCTTTCCCGTAAGCATTGCGTGCTCCTTCACTAGCAGACAGACAGCACAAACAGTCAACCACGAACACCGCCGTTCGTATCGGTCACCAACAAATATGTCAGGAAACGGTCAGTCAAGGAAAAATGTGCGACGGTCAAGGGAGTAAAACCGAGCTGTGTACACTACCAGGTAGTAGTTAGACGTCCGTCAAGGTATTTTTTTTGGAAAATTGCCGTCCGTCACGGGGTGAAAGTGCCGTCTCCTGACATCTTTGGTCACCAACCGTGTCATGGGTTTCCTGGCCGCGACTTTAGTACTTGTTCTTGTATATATTTGTGCTTGTTGTCGTTCTTGTTCTTGTTCTTGTTTTCGTCCGTGTTCTTGTTCTTGGTATGATTGTTGATCTTACTCTCGCTCTTGCTCTTGCTCTTGTTCTTTTTCGTTTGCTTGCTCGTGTGTGCTCTTACTCTTACTCTTTCTCTTACTCTTACTGTTATGCTGCATTGATTGCTTGAATGCAGGACAACTGCATGTCATGAACCACTGCATTGCATGAAGTACCGGAGTATATGATATATACATACTGCAATGACGCATAATGTTATCTCCCGGCCTCCCCCCCGCCCTCTTCTTCTTGTTCTTCTTCCTGTTCTTGTTGTTCTTGTTGTTCTTGTTCTTGTTGTTCTTTTTGTTCTTGTTGTTCTTGTTCTTTCTCTTCTTGTTCTTGTTCTTGTTCTTGTTGTTGTTGTTTCGGCAGGACGTAGGCCGTGAAGGCCCGAATCGTGATACTCTGTGGGGGCTAGAGGTTGTTGAGTTCTGGTCGAGTCGATAGCAGTAGCAGTATGACATACTGCTAATATTAGTATTTCATGGCGAGGTACGCAATATACGTGAGTCACAGTGTACAAACTTGGGGTGACCAATATTCGGCTGATACCAACGAAGCTTGCCAAGCTGTCGTATATTATTCGCAGGTTGTTTTTGTCTCAAGTGTTTGGGTAGCGTTTCGTCGTCAATGGAAACGTTGTTCATTGCTCATAGTCTGCCTGCGTATCGATATGTGTGCCAACATATACTTAGAAGTGTTACACCTGGTAAATCCAATGTCAGGTGCTCTTTTCACTTTTTTTCAACAGTTTCTGTTGTGATTGAGCTTGACAGAGTAGATAGGGCCAGGTGAGCCCGCTTGTATATACAGGAGTAAGTGACCAATTGTGTGTTGAGACGGTTAGGTAGGCAGACAGACGCGTCTTGTCTGATCGGATGTCACCTCTCCCTTGTGCCTGGCAATGACCACATTCCCAATATTGGGCGCTGATTCCACGAAGCTTGGTACACGTACAAGAGGTATGTCCTATTCATAGTAACGCTGGGAGGGATGACCCCCCGGGTGGCTATCTCCACCGCACCTGATATTCAATATCAGGTCGGGTCAACATACTCACGTGTCCGTATACCACGGCAGCTCGCGCTGCGGTAGTAGCGATAGCCGTCGGTAGGGACAGCTCACGCGGTCACTACCACGGGAACTGAAGGATGCGCCAGCTAGCGCTGGATTGCGAAACCAATTAAATTGAGTTAAACTGACACACGACATGTACAAAATACGTGGAAGTGTGGTGAGCGTAAGCTTTATTTTCCCCCATCCGCGGGAGGGTGAACAAGAAAAGAAAAGAAAAGTAACGCTGCAGCTGCAAGCAGGCCTGTCGTCCATGCGTGCTACGATATAATGACAGGAGTACCAGTTTTTGGTCAAAACATGACATTCCTCATCGACGGGACTCCTCAAGTGAGGGAACACCCAACACCCAACATCGTTTGTATTCTACAATATGATCTCTTTTGTACCTAAGCCTTGGGATTGTCAATCGCGTTACAACACTTTTTCTTCATGTTTTCTCTGCGCCAGGTTTTGGGGTGAGGTATCGAGCTCTCCAAGCGAGGGGGGCCCCCCCAGAAATTTTTAGGGGCACCCCTCCCTACCGTAGCATTTGTCCCTCAAGAACGAACAGGCTAAGGAGAGCGCCTGGCGACACGCTTGTCGTGAGCGCAGCTTGCAGATAGATGATTTTATACCTGGTATGGACTTTTCGTGTCTGCTAAAAAACCTGAAACATACCGCAGAAGAAGTAGGCTATATTCCTCTGGTACGGACACCTATTTTTTTTTATCTGTAGGAGAGGGTGGGTGTGTTCTACATCAACTTCAATATTTCCGCGTCGGGATTTATTTCTTGTTTCCATGTAAAACTCGCTTGTTTCTTTTCTGTGTTGTCCTGCCTGGTTTTACACGTGTCGAGGGCTCGAAGTTCATTCCTACAAAATAACACACCGAGTGGCCACGAATTTGAATATACAGCAGCAGTAGTGGGGCCGATATAAGGCGGTATAGGCGAAGGGATTTTGGCCGCCATATATCGAGAGGCCGCCCTATTCGTATAGGCAGTTGTACTCAGATTTGCAGTCGTGCCAACCGATTTCAACCGTCCTATATCGGGCGGCCGCCTTATTCGAACCGCCTTATATAGGCCCCACTACTGTTGTAGTGCCTAGAAGTTTTTTTTCTGAGGTTCCCAACATATACTTGTATGCGCAGCTCTATATCGTCGCCCGATAAACGACTACAGTAACTGCTGTGTCAGCAAATATGGGGGGGCAACCCAGAGACACATGGATGGGCTTCCGAGTCCCTGACACCTCACTACTACTACCGGTATGCCATCTGGACTTCGTATGTACGAACCCCCCCCCCGCTCAGACGGCCGAAAAACGACAACTAACTGTTTTGGTTTTCCTGTTCTTTTTTTCTCCCTTGTCTCTTGTTTTGTTGTGTTGTTCTACTTGAGACCCCAGTAGATTCTGGGTAATACGTAATTACGTGTTTTGTACCCAGGCATGTAACGAGCAGGGACAATGCACCCGCGAGTTTTTTTGTACCCAGGTATGTTCTGTACATTTACTACAGTAGTAGTAGTATAGTACATCGTCCCGCTGTGATACACCCTACCTGGTACAACAGTACGCATGTCACACACACGCAAAAGGTACCACCAGGTACCAGGTACCTAATACGCGGCACGGACTCCTCCTCCTCTTCTTCGGTAGACAAGGAAGGAGTCTTTCGTCTTCGGTGCAAAGATGTACACATACATACATGGAAGGCACCCCCACCTATCAATCAATAATTTGGTCAGCTTGACACGGAGACCAAAATAAATGATGAGTGCATGGTGAGGAGATTGGGGAGATTGGGTGCTTCGGCCCAAGTATACGAAGTACAAGGTTCCCCTCCGGGAAGTGCCCAGGGGAGTGGCGCAAGGACGAAATGAAAGAACCCCCAATATCTGCCTGTCTTGCTATGCAATTCACATATCCCCAAGTATAAAAAAAGGTTAAAACGTTAATATACC
>JBBMKB010068276.1:0-14714 GCA_037833945.1 Alaria marginata
CGTATTTTTCTGGTATTTCTTGTGAAATTCAATTAATTTCTGAAAAAATAATCGAATTACGATTTTTCACGTTCTTCGATAAGACGGGCCCTTACGGCACGAAACACCGCAACGACAGTAACATCATCAACACCAACAAGAATCAACAACAACGTCCACAACCATCTACAATTAGTTACAATAAATAATCCTATAATAGAAAAAAACAAGTTGTTCAGCTGCAACAGCAAGCCACACAAGAAAAACTCCGAGCCAATGACACCGGTAGCAACGGATACTTGCCAATAATACCAAAACCGTTTTCATGTCCCAGTCGGGCAGGGTTCCCGTCCAGATTTGGCTTGCATTGCTGTAGTGGCACCACTGAGACTGACCACGATAGCCTTTTTATTTCCAGTAATGTTAGTTGCTGCTATGCCACAATGATTATTTGTTTGAAATATATATCATCAGAGACAACACCAACACCACCACCAGACGCACAGCACGATCCACAGCAAGCAGCGACAACCACATCGACCTCAACAACAAGCCACAAGGACGAACAGCGTCAGCATCATCAACCACCCGATAACTATCCCGGCAAATAAACCGTGTATATGTTGACACAACGAACCACAAAACACACAAACGCATAGATAGTCAGTGGCGTGACTATCACCAGACCTACATCTAACACTCCAGTACGCATAGAGCACCTTTTAATATTCAGGGTAAAAATACTAGCAGACTGAAATTAACCGGAATATATGTATGCAAGTTGGGAGCCGATACTCGGACACTGAAGTTAGTGTAGAAGGCACCGTTTCCCAAAACAACACCGTCTTGGGTCAATATTTATGTGTCTTATCAGGTGTCCTCTACCGCTAACCCTTCTTTTCCGAGGCAGATAGGCAGGCCGCACCTCCACACTTGGCGTAAACGGAGGAAAGGGACCCCTCCCGGCTGCTTCACGGGGCTTGCTTCGGCTGCTCTTTCGTCTCTGGTAAGCCTCGTCTTTGATTGGGTCCTGTTTCCAACGCTGTATGGCATATCTTACTTGGTTTTAGTGTGCTGTCTGCGCGCCGGGTGTTGTTTCACACACACTTGAATAATGCACCACTAACTGATGCTGGGGCGCACGATATAAAGAAATGGCGACACCACACCCCAAAGAAGCTCAGAATGAAAACAAACCGGAACGCTGTTGTCACAGGACGAAATAAGAGCAAAACTTGTTTTTTAACGTTTTTTCTCCTATCGTTTTTTCACTTGGTTTTGGAGACCCCCCCCATCCCCCCCGTCGGGGCCCGACAGGGGGGAAAGGGTCTCTAAAATCAAGTGATTTGGTTTTGAAAAAAAACGTCGAAAAACAGTTTATCTTATTTCGTCCTATCATCACAGTGGTCCTTTTTTTTTCAATCGACCTTTTGTGGGGTGTGGTATCGTCTTTTGTTTAGGGGGGTGCAGCCCTGACTGATACGCTGAAATGAAGCCCAACGTTGTAGTAATACAATGGCAGTAGGGCATTATGAAGGGCCTTGTCCACCGACTTGTTCAAAAACGTTGTACAATTGAAGTATGAATACACCTCTCGTTCTTCGGATGAATCCTCACCAAGACTTGCCTTCGTTCAAGGAAGTTGACGATGCACGGGCGTATGCAAAGCTGCCAGTTGTTGTGTGGGAGTACACACAAACGCCTGGAGTGAGTCAATGAACCGATTTGCGGCTTCAGCGGAAAGTGCCTGTCGAAACACGCCCAATCAGCTTTTATACGGAAATGTGTCCAAAATTCAATGTAAGGAGCGGCACGGCAACAAGGCAGCGTGGTGTGAACCAAGGCTACGGTAGTCCTTTATGCCGCTTCAAGCGCTTTTTCTTTTCCGGGACTGCGAGACATTCATGCGAGCGGCTACCGCTTCTGTTCTATTATTAGGCTTCACAACAAGCACCGCCATGGAAATGTTTCTTATGTGGCACCAACAAAGGGCACTCCGGAGTGCATTACAATCCCGTTCTTTCGTGACCAGTAACTCCGGGGGTGAAACTGGGGGTGCACCATCTTCCGTATTCTCAGTCTGCAACTTGGACTGCGGTGCATCGCTCCGAGGTGCTTGGTAAAGTCGCACTCGTTTGTGGTTTGGCCCCGAAAAGGTATCTTGCACTCATCTATCCGATAAATGATATTAGAGCGGGGGGTGGTAAAAATTATTGAATCCCTATTATTACAAGACATAACCTAGTTTTGATTTTAGATGGAGAAGATTATATATATGGGGGGGGGGTGAAACATAATGTATTCATACTATTTCAAGGCAGTAGACATTTTTATGGTAGAGGGAGACGATGTGTGGGAGCACGGTATAACAACACACGAGACGCCCCCCCCCCCTGCCCCTCGGCCGAATGTCCAAGCTGGTTTTGATTTCGGAAACGGGGAGAGTCCAGACGCCTGGCAAAGCGTCTACTGAACGATACCAACGAGATATTTGCTTGCGAACCCACTTTTTGTGACATGTGCCGCCCCCTGTTTTGGTGAAAACCGGCTCGAAGCTTGGTCTCAGCGGCTGGTTATGTTGACTTCCGTGTTAGATTATAAATAAAAATGAAAACACTCCAGCTGTGAGATCGAGGATTTTGTCGAAACTCACTTCGCAAGCGGTGTGTGATACGTCGATCGCGCGTTTTACGGAGGGGGTGTATATGTCCATTATATTACATACAAGCGGGCTTCACCGCGGCGGGTTGACGTCCACTTGCGGCTCCGCGAATGCCCGTAATTGCAGAAGATGCAGATCATAAGCAAACCCAGGCCGCGAATGCGGCAGTTTACTATTAATACCAAGAGGTGCATCCAAATCGACTACTCTTTGATCGAAGAAAAAATAAAAACTCTGAAAAGCAAAAGAAACAAAGCTCACCATCTGGCACAATGTGTAGTGTACAAAAGCAAAAAAGCAAAATCACAGTAGTTGCCCACTCGGAAGCAGGACGATGAAGGAATGCCGACCGAAATGGTTCGCAGGGTATCAGTAGCTATCTTGCTCTCTTGTAGTTATTTTGCTGTGTTTCCTTCTTAGGCCTATACATGCACGTGGTACTCGTTCGTACAACAGCAGTATTATTATACTTGGTCAGTTGCAGCACAGCAGCAGCAGCAGCAGCAATACTGCGAGTACTCGTCTTATGATATAATACATACGCTCGGTAGTCCCTGGTACTTAATATGCTCCTTACCTCATGGTACGAGTACAAACATGCAATCCAGTACCACGAAAAAAGAGCAAGCAGCACTAATAACAGCAGCAGCAGCAGCAGAGTACATGCGGCAGACGGGATAGCAGTATCATGCCACATACTCTCGACAATGCCAATGCACTATGAATGTTTTGTTTTTTTTGGCCCAAGATGAAGAATGTACCTGGTACACAGTTTTCAAGTAAACACAAAAAGCTTAAAAAAATAAATGGCCACGGCGATGATCGAACCCAGCACCTCGGAATTTCCAGCGTTTAAAAGTAACTTTTGGCCCACTTTTGAATGACAACTACGTGTGACTCAGGGCATCGCACGAGCGCGGTTGAAGCACCCCCGGCGTAGTCAGGCTGGGGAAGCACGATGAGGGAGGTTTGCGCCGACGGCTGGTCCTTGTCGAATATGAGCACGGCAAACGCGAACAAATACGTCTAAGAAAAGCTGAGAAGCGCTCAGGGCACACCGCCAACATTAAAATATCTGTTTTTATATACTTCGAGGTATACGATACGGTACTATCATACACACTGAAGCCAAAATAGGAAACGCCCAAATAGAACACGCACTCCACTATGGGTTACTGTTGTTCTCACATTAACTCGCATAAGTAATCAAGTCCTATTTTGTGCCCACGACTAGTGATAACAATAACGGAATACCTGGTACTTCGTATGATATATATAAGAGTATTCAGAACCAAATTTGACTACTACTGTAGTAAAAAAAGGCTTATATACGTAAGTATTATAATAGGGTTTTTTTAATATCGTGAGTTTGGAATACTACGGTCTCCCGATGTAATATGATAGAGTATCATGATACATGAGAAAGAACGCTTCGACGCCTTCGATGGGAAATAAACCACGAATAGCACAAGAACGAGACTAACGTTGCAGAACAAGCGGGAGTCTATTTGGCATCAATAGTGCTCGTTCCAATCATCTTGTTTTTTGTGGTCCTTTACAACTGCTTCACGAACACCTACAGCAGTAGCACACCACACCATGAACCGACGTGCTATTAATAGATGCAACCGTACGTAGTCTAGACAAGGTTTTTTTTCAACGCACCAAAAACTCGATTGGAGCAGCTATGGCCTTATCCCCTCGGAATTAGGGCGCCACAAAAACTGAAGTTATAAGGTGGTTTCAACCTTTAGGGCCGCCGTACGGGTAGACAGGCTGGTGATGGTGGCGAATATGCTTCTGTCACAGAGTATCGCGGTGGAGATACAAGACAGTACAGTGGGTACCCAGAAAGAGACAATGTCGCACACTATACGGGGATAAAAGGCGGCGAATTAGGCATGTCCCGCCGATACCAAAGACACTAGATATTGCTCACTATAGTCAAGGGCAATGCAGAGTTCGGAGCGCTTGTTTCGGCTTGTCACGTGGTCCTTCAGAATCGGGATATACCCTACGACAAAGCTGCTTACTGCAACAATAGACGTTTGGTTGCACATGATATTTGCCGAAACGTAAGTATGTCTTGTTGTCTGCGACTGCTCTAAATAATATATTTCTGGCGTGTTCCTTCCCAACTAAAGTGTACAGTCGTGCACTTATATAGCGCCGGTATGTGCCAACCGGAAATATCGGCACCACAGCTGCAACCGGCACTACTCTGGCTATTGCCACTACAGGTTGTTGCCATCTGCCCCAAGCCACTTTACAGGCGTTATAGCCAGCAAGTGTCACTACAGAAGGATCAAGACTGTACACAAGAGGCATACTGATGGTTGTCAGGGTACAGGAAGAACGGAGTGAAGTGGGTACGCCTGATTGTTTGTTCTTTTTTGCCCGCAGAATGCCGTCGTGGAAGAATGTGATGCGGGGGGCCGTGATGCTGGCGGCTGGTCACATAACATTCGCTTTGGCGGCTGTTCAGGATGCAACCGGAAGGATACCAAGAGGTGCGGCAATACATGAGGCGTGTTATGTGTTTGTGTATTCCTTTCTTGCATTAACTGGACCTCAGGTATTATGTCACTCCAGAGCTATTTAAGCCTGTCCTATCCCTCGCACTTCCAATAGTGTGGCGATGAGGATATGCGAGGACAACACAACCTGCAACAACCCAAAACTTGTCTCGGCAATGCTTTTCAACCAAAATCCAATGGAGGCGTAGCAGCGCCCCTTTCGTCCATCGTGGTCGGCTCGCCTACATAAATCGCTTGAAACGTAGCAACAAACCGCTCGTTTTGTGTATCCAAGAGATCTGCAGCAAATGCCTGCATGTATTGCAACGTGCTCTCCGTCTATGGTGTTAGGAACATTCACAGCAAATTCATGGAAACGTGACACATGCTACGGTGTCGGTGCACCATTAATTAGTATTTGCCTTCTGAGGCTCATCACTCACTTGAGCAGTATTACTAGATTACTGTATGCTTCACCCAGAAACATATTTTCACCAAATCGAAAGCGGAGCCCGATCAACAAACCCTTGCCCTAGGTATACAGAACAATTATTTTGCTATTCAAGGATGAAATTTTGACGATTTTGGGTTAAGGAGCCCCGTCGTCCAGAAATTATTTAGGCCAAGAATGCTTGCTCTATCGTAGCAAGCGTGACGTCGACTCTTGTTCTTGTCTTTCGTACCCGAAAGCTCGCCCTCCTCGTCTCTCCTACTTGAAAGATGTCCAGCACAAACCGTCAAGCATAGCAACCCTCCCTTGCCGTTGTGCTTGAAACACCGCTTGACATGATCTCTAGCGTAGCAGCGTGCCCCTCGCCTCTCGGGCTTCAAAGAGCTACGATACATTTCGTTGTGCCCGAAAGATCTCCAACATGTCTGGTTAAGCGTGAACGTGTTACCCGCTTAAAAGATCTCCAGGAAATCGACAGCAGGACTTCGGACAGCGAGATAGGGCTGTGCCAGTATGCGGTCGAAAACGAGGAGGAAGCTTTGGCGAAGGGGAGAGATCCTTCCATTCCTGGAGCCACGGTCAACGTTACAAGTATGATTTCAGGTACGTTGGCCCAATAGTATCATGCATTCCCACCTGGTTTTGTTGTTTCCCGTACGTTTTGTGTCATGCTTTCCCGGTCAGGGTCACTTTTTCAGAAGCCTTTTATGTCCGATATTTTCATTTGTCAAAAAATATTTTGATAATTTGTAAAGAAATACGCGGGCGTTCGGTATTATAAAAAATTATAAAAACACTCCAGCTGTGAGATTGAGGATTTCGTCGAAACTCACTTCGCAAGCTGTGTGTGATACATCGATCGTGCGTTTTACGGAGGAGGTGTATATATGTTCTCATGAAGGGTCTAGGTCAGCGACTCCCCTTAGTACTAGCGAGTACCAGGGTCAACAGTATGATACGTAGACGATTTGTCAATAATCAATCTGTGCACGGAAACTATATAACCCGTTTATAAGGGGGACAAAATCTGACAGCTGTAAAACATGGCAGTTTGTTTTGTATAGAGAGTTGTATCAATTGGAATTTTGGCAGGATGTAAAACACTTTGAAAGCTTCAGCTTTGAAATTTCCACTTTTACTGGGCTGGGGCTTGGTTGGAGATCAAGTGTGTTTTCTTTGGAAAGTGTGCCAAATCCGACAAAGCTTGCATCAAAAACAATTGCCCTCAGTGAAGTGACTTCCGGTAAGCTGTTGTGGTTTACTAAAGTTTTTGGTCATGTTCTAACCCTTGGTATTTTCTACCCGGTTGCACTTTATTATATCTTCCAGCTCAGTTTTGGAGCTATGCGTTGAGCTCCTGAAATGAAGAAACCTAGAAAATATTGGTGCACCCCAATCGCAGCATGCGTCGGAGCTGATATACCAAAGACGCTCAAATGAAAACCTTCACAGAGTATAGGCGTATCTGTATCGTAGGTTGTGCAGGTTCTGATATGCCACAAACGCCTACTTACCAGTTATCGATCTATTGATCGCCGCAAACAGGACGACTCGGCAACCACTTCACGATTGCGTCACGGTTCCTGTCTCTCGGTTACTGCTGTAAGGCCAAGCTGGTGAGTGAGGCGAAGGAGGATGACACTAGCGTTGCATATCGGAACGACAATCGATTCCGATCCGATACGGGCATAAAAACCCGATATTATCCGATGAACTATCGTACATTGATCATATCGGATCGGGTCGTTTAAGTTTCCGATTCCGATACGATACCCGATATGCGAGGCGAGTATACGGAAGTACACATCCTGGTCGTGCTGATGAAAGAGGTCACCTTTTCTATTCGTCTTGGCCCTCGAGATGTATGCGTCACCCTTGTACCGGGGTAGGGGATAGTAGAGCGACATCCCCGCCCCGTCAGAATTAAGGCGTTCTGATCCGGTAACGAGACATTTTGTTTCCGTACGATTACCAATACGATTTCTGATTTATTGGAATTTGTGTACTGTATGTAACACACAATAGATGATACACAACTCGATCGAAGTCGCCAGATGTTTCGACGTGCATTGTCCGCAGATGTACCTTGTGGTGTGTTGTATACCGCCAGAGCGGAGGATTTCACGAACCTGAATCACTACATTGTGATATATTTTATACCGCCAGAGGCATGCCCCATGACGGGGTCGTAGTGGGTTGGGTTGTGTGTTCGCCTACTATATGGCGCCGACTAGTACCCGTTTTTTGGTGTTACGGTTGGGGTCAGCGCCACCTCCAACGCCGTATTTTTGGTGGAAACCCATTGGTAGTGAGATGAAATACAAAATAAAATGGAGGAAAAAACAACCCGGTTTGGTTTTAGCTTTCTATTCAATAACATTTTGTGGCCTGGTCTACAACACTATACAGAGCCAAAGACGAACACAGTCGAAACGTAGGAGAGCTCAACTGAACCTTGGAGATGCCCTCCTCTCGTGACTCAAGTTTCGTTTTGTTAGTGATGGATCGCCGTAAATAGTGTACGCGGAATATCTCCCCTCTCGCCCCTCTTAACGCCCCTCACTCTTTACAACTCCAATATCCAGGTAACGCTGCCACCGAAAGATGATGTCCTGGCGCCAGGCATGTTCGGTGCAGGAGAGTCGGGTCCACGGCATTTTGATTTTTCCGACGCCCCAGACGTGCCGGGGTTCGATTATGCTTCCGAGTGCGAGGCTGCGTACGAAACGGGAGGTGATGCGGCCTACCGAGCGTTCTTGGCAAGACGTGAGTAAAATGAGGCGGGACCAAAGCACGGTAGGAAGGATACCCCCCGTTTTCCTTTCCGACGTCAGGTCCCTCAAGACGTGAACGTCAAATATTTTATGTTGGCGTAGCTTCAAAACAATAATGCTACTACGATGTTGCTGCTGCGAAACCGCACGACACGAAAACGTCAAAAATGCAAGGAAATAGGGTCCGCACTTGCGTGACGGTGAAAACACCTGACCGTACGGCCGTCAGCAACTGACCGCACTGACCGCATACCGTCAGCTCCAATCGTTGTTGTTGACTGCCAATTTCCCCCAGTGCTAAACCCTTGTTTTGTGCTGATGATCCTTCTTGTTCAATCCTTCTGCGTGCCCCGGTTGGCCGATATCGATTTGCTTCGCGCGTCATGCTTGCTTCCAGGAGGACTGCCGTACGGATACCTGGGAAAGAAGGAGCTGGCGCTGTGTGTGAGAACCGTCCGCCTGCTGGATTGCGAGTCCGCGTACTACTTCCCTAAGTCTTTGGACGTCTGCACAGGGCTTGACCCGCCCGTCGCTGACTCGACTACCGCTGCAAGCAACGCAGAGTCGAACGTCGAGACAGCTGGGCACCTGGTGATTCACGTGCGGTCGGGGGACGTGTTTCGGATTAAAAAAGCTTACGGGAGCTACGGTCAAGTGAGTTAGGTTACAACGTGCGTTATAGCCACGGGTTCTATGGATGAAAACGTATCGTCGACGATTGACGTTCACACCTCAGCGACGGGGGTTCATTTCGAATTGAGGTGTGAAGAGCTATTACGGTAGACAGGAAAAAATCATAATGTTCTTGATATGCCTCAAAAAAGTAAGCAGTGTGTAGGTTCTGCTTAATGGAGACAGCATGAGATGCAAAAGCACGTCACGTCTTCAAGAGCGGTGCTCCGGTTTAGCATGGGCAACGGTAGAAATCTGACAAAACCAGAAGAAAAATCGAAGTATTGTGTAAACGGGAAAGTGCTACGCACGCGGGGGAGGGCATTGGCGTTCGCAGCTAAGGCCAGGAACCGCGAAGCTTAGCGACGACGTAGGCAAGTAGGCCACAACATGGTGGCCTGTTGATACGGGTTGTACGCGATATATGTTCGTTAAATCGTAACAAATATGTGCACCCGACATTCTTATCTCACCCTCCCCTCCTCCCAACCGTGCACACCCTACTCGACGCTTTGCATCCCTCCGTCTACGCCATGGCGGGTACGTGTTGCCAAAGCCGCCATTAAGCTACTACATGGGTGTCATCAACAATCGGCCATGGGATCGGGTCGACCTTGTTACCTACGGAAACAAGCGGGACGAAAACCCGGTAATACCTGCGTTGCGGATGCTGGCTGACATGGGGACGTGGCCAAATATTGACTTCAACATCCATTCGGTGAGCTTTCAGGCCGATGTCTCTGCATAGACGTACGTATGTACCGCCTAGACCCCCAGTTAAGTGACGCATTTTAGTTCAGGAGCATACACCGACACCGAAATATCACGAGGCTCCTCCCTTGAGGAGTTTTGTTGTTTCGTTCGAGGTGTAACCGACGCATTCTATGGTGAAGGGGGCACGTACTATTTTTATAAAGCTCTCATTTAATGACCCCCATACCTCTCAGCAAACACAAATGACATCGACAAAAATCAAAATGGAGTCCGACGGATAAATCGCATGGCCACGGTATGCAGCGAGACATATTGTAGAATAAAAGTGGTATTCCACTTATGTTGGGTGACTCCTTGCCTGGGGAACCCAGTCGAATATAAACAGTTTGCCGAAAATACGCTATCTACCCTTTTAGTTCACCACGGCTTAGCCCGGTGGTTAGTATTCCCGCGGTCTCTGCATACAAGGAACCATTGTATTCAGTATGAGCGGTGCTCCAACGATATGGCGTAGCTCTTTAGCCTATTTGAAGACTCTCGTCAGCCATACACGGTTTGCCCGAAAGTTGCTCCAGTAGTGGTCCCTCGATGGCGCAAGCCGGAAATACCGGCACTATATATAGCGGCAACCGGCGCTGTTCTGCACACCGATGCTACTGGTTTCCAGTGTTTGTCTAGCAGTTGCACCGCCACTGCAGCGGGCAACCCGCGCCTCTCAACCGGTACTATAGAACGATCACTACTGCACACATATGCCAGCACGTGTGAAGTCTGCTGCAGGATTCTTTGACAATCCGCGATCCACCCCCCCCCGCGATTCAAACAAGAAGGTTTTACATGATATATGGAAGAGTTCGTTATGAAAACCCAAACGGTGAGGGTGTCTCTACGTGTTAGGAGCAGGGGCGGTGCTCCGTCAATGGCAGGGATGCGTAGTCAATGGTTAAATGGCTAAGACAAGCAACAAATGAGTACCCCCGTCGTCCACACACCTATTATGCTGCAGTTCCCTTGAAACTCCGTCAACCCCCACCGTCCCTACTTCACGCTGATAATGCGCAGGATCGTAGTATCGAGGTAGACTTGCAGGCGATGCTGTGCGCAGACGCTTTTGCGACTTCGAGGTCGACTCTTGGGGAGCTCACCATGTATCACACAAGGGCGAAAACAATTTTCTTATCTAGCACATGCGATGGATTCGGCAGTACGTTCGGTCACACCTCCGGGCGCCTCATTTCCGCCAGGTCTTTGCGAGACGAGTCGTTCGAGGTAAGTGTCATTACCCAGAGAAACTGGTAGCGATGCTAAGGCTGGTGTGCGATGTGGCTTTAGGTCGATCTTCCACGCTCACCCTGTACTCAGTTTGATGGCAACACGGTATGCAGGTGGGCCCAGCAGAACGTATAGTCAAGCCGGTATTTGGTAGCTTGCTTAAGCTGGAGCTCTGAATGATGTGTCTTAGTACCATTCCCTGGCGATTGACGCCAACGAAGTGCATTCCGATCAACATCTCATTCAATATTCATATGTTACACTCGTGGTCCCTAAATAGTGCCGGCATGTGCTAGCCAGAAATGATGGCACTATAGCGGCAATCGGCACTACTCTGCATACTTTCACTGCAGGTTGTTCCCAACTGTGCCAAGCGCGTTCACAGGCACTATAGCGGGTATCCGATACCAATGACCCGGCCCTATAGAGAGACCTCTGCAGTATTATTAACAACGCGGGAATGCGGCATCTAAGGCAGCCGTAACTCCAGTTCCTTCACCTCAAGCATTGTCAATCGACTGACATGATTATGAACTACCCACGCGTCGGACGGATCTCACCGATTCTCACTTGATTATCTACATATTTCTGGGAAGATCTGTATGGTCTGGATTATTTTGCCGTGTGGGACCCATACGGTCTGCATGATCGACCACATTTATTGTCCTGGGTTGGATCTGTACGCTACATATATACCTATATATACAGATCCTTGACGGCATCTAACAATGACAGGTATAGTATCTAGATGATCTCGATGATTTCGATTACTTCGATCGTGATCGGTCCGGTGCGTGGAACTATCGACTTGTATCACACGTGCGGAACTGCCATGCTACTTTCATCGCCGATGGTCGATTGTCGGAGTATCGAACTATCTGTTCCTGTATACGTTAAGCGCGAAACTGCCGCCTAAGCATAAGTAGTCAACTAGGCACGTTATCCGGTAGAGATAGAGCCATGTGGCTTTTGAGTCTGCACTTCAGGAGCTCTATACCTTATCCTTACGAAAGCACAACAGTTGATCAAATGTGAAAGTGTACTCCGATGAGCAACCCCGTGGCCTAGGTATAAACTAACAACAGTACGACCTGTTCGTACGCTATGTGCTGTGTCACCACCCCAGGTACTAGGGGTAACGCTAAGGCCCGAAGCACCACTGTACGACTTGTATGAGACGGATCAGTTCACCGACAGGGAGCGCTTAGAGATGCTCCAGTACTCGGGCCTAGCTGGGTTGGAGGAGTGCACTTCTCCAGCACTGGATGTGGATCGCTGGGATAGCGTGTCGAGTTCAAGGAGTCCTTTGGGAGACATTCCGCGGTAGGTAGTCGATAGCGACGAACTCATCCTTGAGAGGAGAATGCGAATACCATCGGCAGTTAGCCACATCCATGGTGTGTCAAGAATATATCACGCTGGCTTAGCTGGGATGGAAGGGTGTGCTTCTCCAGAACCATAAGTGAACCGGTGGGATAGCGTGTCGAGCTCGAGGAGTCCTGTGGGAAACACCCCTCGGCAGTAGATGGCGGCCAATTCGTGATTTGCGGAGGAGTACGTCTACCATTAGCAGATTGCCACCCCCATAGTTTGTCGTAATTATGCTACTCGGGCTTAGCTAGACCGGAGGAGTGAAACTTGTCCAGAATAAAATATGGATCGCCCGGATAGCCTGTCTAGTTTTAGGAGTCCTCTGGGGAACGTTCGGCGGTGGAGTTCCGCGGTGGGGGTTAAGGGTAGCGCTCAAGCGTCTGTTATGGTAGGGTATAGATTCTGGGGTACCCCGGTACCACACCTGGTTAAGTCTGCTGATAGCCGGGTACATAGCTGGTCCTGTTGGTTAGTTGGTCCTGTGGGTTATATACCCTTACCCTAACCCCGACCGTGACCTTTGGTAGGGTTCTACGCCCTTCGTTGTAAGCTCGCCTGTTAGGGTTCATGTTTGGGATTGGATGTTCGGGATTGGGTTCAAAGCCTATCGTTGTAAACTCGCCTTTGGGCGAGAAGTGAGGTCTATGTTTGTAGCCAACAGTTTTGTACCACGTCAATTTGCCGTCTCCAATTTTGAATAGTATATGTTTAAGGGAAGCCGATTTCCCGTAAATTTTGAAGCGAGGGAAAAACGAGGGTGTAGCTTGAGATGGCGGTTATTCGCCTTTTGCTAATTTACCGTCTTGATCGCGGGAAGCGTCCAAGCTTCCAGTATATGTGTCCCCTTTTGGGCTTCACCGGGAAAATGGTCATGTACTGGAATGGCGATAACGGTATCGTCCACACGGTTTATCCTCGGGTGTCCCTGGGTAGTAGGAGAGGTCAGGGCTGTAGTGTAAGGAGCCTCACAGCATGTGCACAGTAGGGTCGTACTCGGGCACCCAAGCAGTTCCCCTGGATGCTTGATAAAACCGCATCCGTCGCGTGGTTGGTCGCTTCACTGATTTGAATATACAGGGGTCCCAGAAGGGGCAACAGCGAGTTTGAGTCTTGACTGCGGCCAAGCACAATAATCCCTTATTCGGCGGTAAAAATCCCGAACAGCTCCTCAATCTATCGCTGCGGTTGCCTCGGCTATGGTTAGGGAGGTACCAAGTTTGTTTGCGTCAGCGCTGGATAAGACGACATGTGATACTATAATAGAAGCATAATAGTAGTACGGAACCGGTCGAACGTGAAATTTCAACGCCAACCCAACCCACGAAGAAATAGCCACCAAATATGTTCCCGGACATTTTTGTAATTTCGAAACTAAATGTTTAGTGGCTTGGTTGGCCTTTGGTTGTAACATTCGTTGATTCAGTACTACTCGTATACAGTATGTGTTCCAACCCCGAAAAAATCGCAAATCGCAAAAGACCCTAGTGTGTCAGTGGGTCTTCTCTTTGTTCGTCTGTGAGTTTTTCTGCCTTTAAGTAATTATGTTTTGGTGGGTGTCGGTTTATCTGTCTGTGCATGAGTTTCGGCCTTTTTGGCCTGTTTTTACCCCTCATTACATGGATCGTGTGTACCACGGTAATGCATATACACAGTGGTGGCCCCCCAATAGGGCTGGTATTTGCCAACCAACAATACGAATACAATATACCTAAAACCGGCGTCATTTGGTATGGTTCCGATGCTTGTACTGGCATATCGGGTTCCAGTCGTGCCAATGGAGAACACGGGTGCTATACGTACCGCTAATTAGCGGTATCCAACGGGCACTATAAGGAAACCTCTCCCTAATTCTGATTTCGATTAAATCGACATCGTCTTCCCAGCTGTCGGGCCTGGGCTCACTCGGTTTACTCGTGGGGATTGCTTCGTCACAATCGGCTAGGCTCTACACACGCAGGGGCTACGCCCGTGCATCCGGCTAAGCATCGTTTGGCGCGTGAATTACCGGCGGTATTTTTTTTTTAAGTGTATTGTTCAGCTGCTGTAGAGAGGATTACTTTTGTTTTCATGTGCACGTGGTAGTTTGAAAACAAGTTACAGCCATTGTGCATTGTAGGAAACCGACGCAGTGACAACTACATCAGCTCTGTCGATCGACGAGCTGCTCGGCTGGTCTATCACCGGATAAATGGTCGTCGAGGAATACAGCTGAGAGTAATACTTGTGCAGAGTCATCCCACGGTAGGGGTGCAGCAATAAGTCCCTGAGCTCCTAACATTAGGAGCTCAATATCTCACCCGAAA
>JBBMKB010068287.1:0-28286 GCA_037833945.1 Alaria marginata
GTATAGAGACAACCAAAAATGCCTACTCGCGGGTGCATTGGCAGCTGGACGCGCCAATCTCACCCCCCGTGGTCCCATTCAACCTCCGAGGAAGAGACCTACACATCACTTACGCTGCTCAAACATTAGCTCTACTACAGTAGTACGAGCACAGCGCCGAACGTGCGAGGGGCCTTCAGTTCAGCATCGATCTCCTACTCGAACTTGAAGTGGGAAGACGTTGGCGAGATGGGGGCGTACTACCGCTGAGAGACTCGTGACTGAGTCTGAACTGTTCTATCACTGTTACAATAAACCCAATGTAGCACATGTCTGGCCTCGAACTGTCGTAAGTGCGACCACTACTTCTTACCGCCATCTGTGGAAGGACTTGGCCAGGCAAACACCACCACGATAACAAGTTATGCTTGAATGACGTTTTGAACTAAACCTTGATTTCGGCTGGCAGGAACGGTGTTGTGATGGTATCTCTAATAGTGTCACACTTGGTCCATCTAGTTGCGGATCAGTGATATTGACGTGGCAACGCAAGAGCGGGGTCCCCGCAGCAGTGGACACGATCAAGTCTTTGTACCCTATGAATGAGTGGTAGAGCAGCGAATAAACGTAAAGCTTGCCGGCAGTTGTATGCGCCGATTCCCCTGGGTCGAGCCTCTGTCCCCGAGCAAGAGACCAGCGCATCGCTGTCTCTCCTGACACCGTGGCGCTTGCGGGTCTGAGCACAGGGCCTAAGGTGCGAGGAGCGGCAGCGGTGCAAATATCTTCTACCACAGGGTGGAGTGGGGAACCGGTGGCCAGCTAGGCGCAATCAGTGGCCGGTAAGCTCGTGAACAGCTATGCCTTGCTCTACCATCAGTGCAAGGCTTTCGACGGACATTATATCCTCTTGCCGCTAGACTGATGTAGGAGTGCTCCGCCGCGTGTACTCCCTCTCCTTTTGACTGAGTTGATTTTTTATTTTGGCGCCAAGGTTGTTGACAAAGAGTCTGAAATCAGAACTACAGTATGACGGCAGTTGACCCCCCAGTGAGGCAGCACAGTAGTGTCGGAAACTGTTTCTTTTGTCTATTAGTGAGCTGCAGCGACGGAAAGCGTAAATTCGCAAGCTGGCGGGCAATTGGTTTTACGATAAAATAATGCAAGCGAGATCGTTTGCTTCGCGAGATATTCGCATATTCGTATCCAAAGCGCGAACACACAAAGGTTCGCATCTGGCATTTGTTCATATTCGCATTGTGAATTTCTTCGTTCTGCGCTCGATATTGCCCACGCCGACGAGTAGACGGCCGGCAGGCGGTCGACGCGCCTGTAGAAAGACCTTTTTGACGTCCAACAGCTCTACGACGACAACGGAGAAAAGACGAATAATGATCTGGCCATGACTCTGAAGAATGTAAACGACGACCTCGCAGCTGTCCAACACGACGCTGAAGACGCTGAAAAACAAACGTCGGACGAAAAACGAGTTCATCGTTATAAACTCGATGACGCACGCGGCGAACAGCTGACAGCGGTCGAGCGGTCGACGCGCCCGGAGAAGGAGCTTTCCAACGTCCAACAGCTCCACGAGGATGCGAAAAGGGCGAAGGATCCTCCCACCATCGCTCTGGAGTAAACAAGCGCGGATCTCGCAGCTATCCAGCACGACCTTGAAGCCGCTGGAAATAATACGGCAGAAGAAGAACCTCATCGAGCGCAGAATGAAGGATCAGCATTTCGCCTACAATATTTTTTTCAGCGGCTTCAGCATCGAGTTGGACAGCAGTGAGATCCTCGCTTATTGTCTTCCGAGTCATGGTCAGATCATATTTCGTCTTTCCTTCGTCAACGAAGAGCTGTTAGACGTTGGAAAGCTCCTTCTCGAGGCGCGTCGGCCGCTGCGGATGCGACGAGGCCCGTCCACCCTTAGCACGGGGAGTTGCCAGAATTTTGTTCATAATCTTGGTATGAACGGTCCCTGGGTCGCCCCAACGTCCATGGGGTTTCTAAATGGAGGGACGTGAATTCCATCGAACGGCATCACCAACAGTACGATCGGTGAACAGAGACGTAGGCAGCACTGTTGATGGTCAGATGTTGTGCCCACTGCTTGTTTGCTTTGGGTGTGCAGGACGAGGCCCGCCTTGCCCTGCCTTGCCTTGCCGAAGGGTGCGGCGGTTGGCAGAGCGGTGGTTGCAGTTTGTTTTTGCTGTGAAGACAACCTTTGCTCGGCCCGGGGTATAATGTCCATACGCTGATATAGATTTAATATATGGGACAAAATGACCGAGTCCGCGAAATGTATACAGTTAACAATACGGCAACGTAATGTGTTTCTCCTTTATTCTAGCTTGTTTAAAATACGAAATGAGGCGGCCGTTGTCCTACCGTGGGTGGGGCGTAAGCACAGATAACCTATGATGTTTTGATCAAGGCTACCCTTATTCGAATCAACACCTGTGGGTATTCTGAATGCCGACATTGATTGGTCGGACGCCATCACCAAGGGTGTGATCGGTAAGCAGAGAGACACAGCACGGCATTAAGACGACAAGTGTGGTCCGCCCTTTCTAAGTCGTCAATGCAGGACGAAGCCCACATGGCGATGCTAGCTGATGTGCTGGTCAAGGCAGCATGTGATTCGTCTTGTATTTAATTGAAATAACGGTGGGGGGGGGACCAGTGCCCGAGTACGGTGCTCGTTGCTTCTCAATTCGTCCTTTGCACCCTGAGTGACGGTGTCCAGCATCACAGAACTCCATCAAACACGCGGATCTCGGCTCAACAAAAGGTCGTTGTTTTAAAAGAGTTTCACATTCGCCTCACCCACGGGAACGTCTTTCCGCCAGGCAACATCCTTGACGGTATTCGTTGAGTCTCGAGGACACCTCTCCCGGCCGTCTTTGAAAGTTCGTCGTGGTAGTCATGGGGATTTTGCGGCTCTGCTGGAGCCGAGCCAATGTGGGTACCTGGTGTATCGACGCTGGTCATGCTGGTATACATCTGCCGCCCTCGCGAGAGGTTAGACTGCGGACGTTTTGCCTTCAAATGCAACGCCAATCCGTGTGCACCCCGCTTGGAAACGTTTTATGTTTACGGTGAAACCCCGTCGATCTTCGATCGCCCTTTGGTGCCAAAACCGAATGTTGACCCTGCGACGCGCAGAAGGACAACCATGCGACTACCCAGCAGGATCGAGGGCGCCAAGAGCTTTCCCCCTATATTCCCGTTGAAATTGCCAGCAGTGGTAAACTCTGTCGGTAGCACTCGTCGTGCTTGTTATAGTACAGACCTATGATCACTCGCCCACGAAATAAATGTACGTGATCAACGAGTTCCAGTTGGCATGGTTTTCCAGGAAACGCGTGATACAATAATAAAGGTGTGAATAGCAATTTATGGCAACAGTATTGCCTGGATTATGTCGGCCCTTATAACCCAAGGCCAGTCGGAATGTTATTCTTGATTTGTGATGTAGACTGTGCTGTTACCGAGGCCATGGGTTGTTTAGATATCGGGGGGCACTTTCAGTGTACTTGTACTGTCTTTGTGGGTAAGGTGTAGCGCTTATCAAAAGAGGGCCATCAGAAGGCAAATACTAATGGTGCACGTCTAACGTAGCCTGTATGTTTCATCTATAGAGTCAGTGATCAAACCCTGCCCTAAATTTCAAGCTAAGTGGGATGGATTCGCGACGCTAGGGGGTGGCAGACGAGATAGAGGCACGCGCTGGCGTAGCAACGCCGTGAAACGACGACCAGAGGTGGGAGAGGTCAGCAATATATGAGGAATCAGCTGCTACTGAGGCTTATCGCTAGAACAGTTAACATACCCTCGGAGTGTCGCACTAGCTGAAGTACAAATAGATATATGAGATGGCCACGCTGGCCTATTGCCGTCCCATCGCACGATGTTGGGCCACAAGCCTCGGCCGTAACCTGGTCCATCGCTGCACTTTATCCCTGAAAGTCATCACTCTAACGGCTCCGGGATCGACTGCTTGGTCTCTGCTTCCCGTTTTATTGTTTTCTCGCGTTTTCGGCGCGAAGCACGAATATATCGCTAGGGAGCTCCGCTCTACTATGGACGTCACATCGCACTTTGCCAAGCCACCAGCGTCAAATGTCACCTGATATGTGGCTGCAGCTCATACGTAGAAAGCATCGACGGCCCCGGGTGGGATTGGTCTACACCATTGCCCCACCCTTGAACGCTGGCCTGCAATATGATACGAAGAATGGACATGTAGAAACCGGATTGACACGCTCACCTACAGGTGACCACGGCGCTGTCTTACCGAATGCCAGCCTCGACCTTGCCATTATTATTCGCTCTAGCTCGTCGTCGGCAAATTACCCCCGCCCTCGCGCTGGCCTGCTCAAATTCTGCCATGCCCATGAAAACTGACTGGCCCTTTTTGTATAAACAGGGCGGGGCAGCTTTTATGGGCGGGGCAGGTGGACCAGTTTAGCCCGAGGGAGGTGATGCTTTGCCGAGGATGAGGTGAACCGAAACGGTAAGAGTAAGGTCGGGGCTGGCCACCGTAGGGCCGCGATGACATCCGACTGAAGGTGAGCGTGTCCATTCCTGTATGTGGGTATTTCGTATCGAAGAGCAGGCCAGCTTTCAAGGGCGGGACGGCGGTAGAGGAGCCCGAACCCGGGGTCGGCGATGCTCAGGCATGGGTTGCAGCGACGGACCAACTTCCTGCCGTGCCTAGCGTCGAACAACGTTACGATCTGACGACAGAATGTACCAGAAGTGACTATCCGACAATACTTCGTATGCTTCTAGTATGTTTGAACTTTGCACCTAAACGGGCCAATATTACAGGACGGGACAACAATCGTGCACTGCAACTCAGAGCAGATGTTGATGCTTGCCAGGGATGAGCTGCAATGACATACTGGGGTTGTACAAGGGCTGGCGGTTCGGGTCAATATGATGGGAAGAAATACGATGAGCACCATTATCTGCTAACCGGTGCGTATTTGACGGTATTGAAGAGCCGCCTAGCGATGAAGAGGCAGCCGCGGAGCAGCGCAACCCCCGCCCTGTGATGCTTTCGAAGCATAACCTACAGCGACCGACCATATTTTATTTGAGCCTGACGGCTCAGAACATTGCGATGAGACGAAAGACGGAGAGCAGCACTACCTGCCGATACATTCGTAATTCAGACAGAGCAAGGCATGCTTATTCGCGAGTTCACTGGCAGCTGCGCGCGCTAACCTCACCTCCCGCGGTACCATTCAACCTCCGATAAATAGATCGACACATCACTAACACTGCTCAAACGTCAGCTCTATCGATCTCCTACTCCAAGATGAAGTGGGAGGACGTTGGGGAGATGGGCGCGTACTACCAGTGGGAAGCTCGAGAACAAGTCTGCAATGCTCGATCTTACTATTCAAACATACCCAATGCAGAACATGTCTGGCCTCGTAATTTCGCGGGTGCAACCACTACATCTTGCTGCCATCTGTAGGAGGACTTGGCCAGGCGAAAACCCGCCACATAAACACGTTATGCTTGAATGATGTCTCGAACTAAGGCTTGTTATCGTCTGGCAGGAACGTTGTTATTGTGATCGTACCTCTACTAGACTCTCAATTGGTCTATCTAGTCGCGGATCAGTGTTGTTGACCTCGCAACGCAAGAACAGGGTCCTCCCAGCAATGGACACGATGAAGTTTTCTTGTACTGTGTAGATTAGTGGTAGAACAAGGACTAAACTTCAAACTTGCCGGTTGTTGTATGCGCCCAAGCCCCCGGGTCGTCACTCTGTCTCCGAGCAAGAGACCAGCGCATCGCTGCCTCTCCATACACCTTATCGCTGGGAGTCTGAGCACATGGCCTAAGGTGCGAGGAGCGGTGACGGTGCCAACATATTTTCCTAGAGGTTTGAGTGGGAAACCGGTGGCCAGCTGGGCGCATACGGTTGCCGGTAAGCTCGTCAACAGCTATGCCTTGCTTTACCACCAATGTAATGCCTCCGACAGACATGATATCCTCTTGCCGCTGCAATTCTGTAAGAAGGCTCGACCGCGTGCACCTCTTCTCATTTTCACTAGGTGGAGTTGTTCTGTTGGCGTTAAGGTTAACGATATAGAGTCCCGATTCAGAACTACAGTGCGACAGCAGTTGACCCCCCAGTGAGGCAGCACAGTAGAGTCCAAAGAGGTATTGATGAAAAAAAACAGATCGCGTTCGCTTCTGTTTTGTTTTTTGTCTATTTTGCTTGAGTCACCCCCTTGGAAGGCAGATTTAGAAAGGATAGCAAACGGCCATTTTCTGTATATGTATTTTTTTCCTCATTTCCAGAAAATCACATTCAAGACACGATGTTCCGAACTAAAACGCGACCGACAGTTGGTATAGGGTACACAATCATCATGCTTGTTTCGGTGAAAGATGTTCAATTTGGATGGCGCCGAACAACAAATCCATTTTTCGGTTTTACCCTTGCTGCTTTCACCCAGACAAGTAATAATGATGATTGTATAGCCTATCCGCACAATCGCTCTCGTTTCAATTTTTAATATCGTGTTTTGAATGTGATTTTCAGAAAATCAGGTAAATTTATATACTGAAAATGGCCGTTGGCCATGATTAGCGAAACAAGCCTTCCAAGGGTACACGTGAAGCAAAATAGATGGAAAAGAAAAGAAGCGAAAGCGAAGTTTCATTTTTACTCAAGGCGCCGTTGGACCCAAACAGCGTTTGGCCTGATTCCTTGGGTCTTTGAGTACAGCCATCTACGGATCCCACAACAACCGAAAACAAATCCTCAAATGCGAAAAAAGAACAGTGCAGGTTTGAGATCAAGCATTCAATCGAAACTCACTTCGCAAGCTATATACATCACCTTTCCCCGCAGGTTTTCATCCTCGAATCGAATT
Organism: Alaria marginata; assembly: GCA_037833945.1. Lineage (NCBI taxonomy): Eukaryota > Phaeophyceae > Laminariales > Alariaceae > Alaria > Alaria marginata. Next base: position 6,882 of record JBBMKB010068287.1, read on the forward strand.
GCAAGCCCGTGCAGCGGCGGGCAAACCGAGGGCCAGATTCGGTGTGATATATGAACGATGAACCACTCTCTGCTGCTCACTAGTCCCCATACGGTGATGACTTAAACCTTACTCTACGTCATGACATGTGACTTTGTTTGCATTGACTTTGTTTTCAAACCCAACTCATCATCAACAAACCGGCCACAAATTTCCTCACCTGATCCGGAGCATTGTCGTTCACTGAGGTCACAGAAACATTATCACGTACGACTCCGTGTAGCAAGGTCGGCATCGAATGTAGATAGTGTATATGCCTTGGCCATGGGGGGTTTGTATATCCTGGTGCACGTTCAGTTTATTCTGTATACTTTGTGGGCGATGTGTAACACTACTCACGAAAGGACCCTCAGAAGGCAAATACTAATGGTGCACTCAACCGTTGCGTGTATCTATAATATATAGTGTCGGTAATGAAAATCTTGTCATACCGGTTTAGCTAAGTGGGGTGGATCCGCGACGCTAGGGGTGGCAGACGAAATAGAGGCACGCCCCGGCGTAGCAACGGCGTAAAACGACGGCCAGAGGTGGGAGAGGTCAGCAAGGTACGAAGAGCCAGCTGATTTGAAGGCTTGTCATAGGAACTATTTAAAATGGGCTGGAAGTGTTTAAGAACATGAAGTACAAATTGATATATGAGATGGCCACGCTGAACTATTGCCGTCCCATCGCACGACTCTAGGCCGCCAGCCTCGGCCGTAACCTGGTCCATCACTGCACCTCCTCCCTGAAAGTCATAACTGTAACAACTCCGGGATCGACTGCTTATTCTCTGCTTCCCCCATTATCGTTTGCTCGCCGTTTTGACGCGAAGCACGAATATATCGCTGGACAATTCCGCTCAACTGCTGCCGTCCCATCGCACTCTGCCAAGCCACCAGCTCCAAAAGCAACTTGGTTCGTGACTGCAACTCATGTCTAGAGAGCATCAACGGCCCCGGGTGTGATTGATCTACCCCATTGCCCCGCTCTTAAACGCTGGCCTGCAATATGATGCGGAGAGGGAACATTTAGAAATCGGATTGACGCGCTTACCCACAGTCGACCTTTTCGTTCTCTTACGGAATGCCAGCCTCGACCTTACCATTACCATTCATTTTACCTCGTCCCCTAAAAACAATCCCCGCCCTCGCGCTGGCCTGCTCGAATGCTGCCCCGCCCTTGAAAGCTGGCCAGCCCTTTTTGCATAAAAAGAGCGGGGCATCTTGCAAGAGCGGGGCAGGTGAAGCAGTACAGCCCGAGAGGGGAATGCTTTTCCGCCGATGAGGTGAACCGAAGCGGTAAGCGTAAGGTCGAGGCTTGCTTTCCGTGGGACCGCGACGAGCCCGACTGTAAGTGAGCGTGTCGTTCTGGTTCCTGTATGCGGCTCTTTCGTATCAGAGAGTAGGCTAGATTCCAAGGGCGAGGCAGAGGTAGAGGAGCCCGAATCAAAAGCCGGTGATGCTCAGGTATGGGTTGCAGCGACGGACCAACTTCCTGTCGTGCCTGGCGACGAAGAACGTTGCGATCTGAAGACAGAATGAAGACGAAGTGACTGTCCGACAATATGTTTCTAGTGTGTTCGAACTTTGCACTTAAAAGGGCGGGAAAATATTCAAGGACGAGACAGCAACCGAGCACTCCAACTCAGAGCAGATGTTGATGCTTTCTAGAGATGAGCTGCAATTACATACTGGGGTTTTACAGTGGCTGGCTGTTCGGAAGAATACGATGGGGATAAATACAATGAGCGACAGTATATACTAATAGGTACGTATTTGACTGAGTATGAAAGAGCCGCCTAGCGATCAAGAGACATCCGCCTAGCGATAAAGAGGCAGCCGCCGAGCAGCGCAACCCCCGCCCTATGATTGTTTCCAGGCATTACCTACAGCGACGGACCATATAATCTTGCAATGAGACGAAATACGGTGAGCAGCACCAACTGCCGATACATTCATACTTTGGACAGAACAAGGCATACGTACTCACGAGGTCACTGACTGCTTTATACGTCAATCTTACCCCCCGCGTTCCGAATATGCTTCCCAGAAAGAGACCGACATGGCACTGACACTGCTCAAACACCAGCCCTACGGGTATGGGCACAGTGCGGAAGGTGCAAGACCCATTCAGGTCAGCATCGATCTCCTACTCGAACATGAAGTGGGAAGACGTTGGCGAGATGGGCGCGTACTACAACTGAGAAGCTTGTGAACAAATCTGCATTGTTCGATCACTAGTACAACAAACATAATATAGCACAAATCTCGCCTTGTAATGTCGTACGTGCAACCACTACTTCCTACCGCCAGCTTTAGGAGGACTTGGCCGGGCGAGCATCAGCCACGAAAAAAAACTATGCTTGAGAGAGGTCCTGAGCTAAAGCTGTTTTTCGATAGGCAGGAGCGCTGTTGAAACGCTGTCGTGACAGTATGTCTATTAGACTCACAATTGGTCTATCTTGTCGCGGACCCGTGTTGTTGACCTTGCAACGCAAGAGCAGGGTCCTGTCAATAGTTAACACGATCAAGTCGTTGTACTGCAACAGTACTTAGTGGTAGAACAAGGAGTAGACTCACGAGCTTGCCGGCAGTTGTATGCGCCCAGGCCCCGGGGTCGTCACTCTGTCCTCGAGCACGAGACCAGCGCATCGCTATCTCTCCTTACACCTTACCGCTGAGAGTCTGAGCACAGGGCCTAAGGTGCGAGGAGCGGTAACGTTGCGGTGATCTTCTCCTAGAGGGAGGATTGGGAAACCGGTGGCCAGCTGGGCGCATACTGTGGCCGGTAAGCTCGTGAACAGCTATGCCTTGCTCTACCACTAATGTATAGCCTCCGACAGACATGATATCCTCTTGCCGCTGCAATCCTGTTTGGAGGGCTCGACCGGGTGCATTCCCTCTTGTCTTGACTGAGTAAACTGAGCTTTCAGAGGGTCTGCTGCAACAGTGCGACCAAATCGTCACAGTACACCTTTGCATTGCTACTCAACACAATTACCTGCATACTTAGTCTGCCAGTAAAGGGTGTCCTCCCGATACGACAGAAAAATAACGTTATTCCCACGGCGGGGCATTGTCAAGAAGGTTTTATTTTAGTGGGGCCAAGGTTTGTTGTGCTAGTGTCCATGCTACCCATTGTACTTTAATCTGGCCAAGAATCAGAACTAGGATAGGAATCAACCCGTCAGTGAAGCAGTACCGTCAAAACGAGTGCCACCTGACGCAGAGATGAAGCTCCCAGCGCGTACGAGGCTTCTCAACATCGTGGCGTGTCACTCCCCAATGACTACAGATACAAGCTCCCATAGACGCCAAACCGCATACTACGATAGAGGTGCGCACATCGCTTCTGACGCTCCTCCCCTGGGCATCTCAACGCCGACTCTAACAACAACAGAAGAAAACAGAGCAACGGTTGGGGTGTCCCTTCCTAGACCTTTTTTTTCAATGGCTAACGGTCACTCTCACGGGGTACTCCCCAATTCCATCGCGGATAATGGATTATGCACCGTTTTTGTTCGATATGATACCAACATAGAATCGTTAGCTACGCTGCGCCAAACAATAGCGTAACACGTTTGTTTTTTTAGTGAGATAGAGATTCACTCCGGCGAGTGACTCAAACCCAATCGTGAAATAGCTGGTACCCCCCCTACCGTAGCCATCGTCAAGACATCACACGATTAACAACCCCATGGCCTGGGTATCTAGCGAATGCATTGTGAAACATATAGGCTATACTCCAAATGCCTTGCGAATTGTGTGGTAGTTAGAAACAGCATCCACGCCAGTAAGACATTACTCTGGCCAAAAAAGCAGTTCTCACATCGTATCACGTGTCCCAACCATAAATGAAAAGAGCAATAGGTAGCATTTTTATATATTCGAATCAGTCGCAAATAATTTGGGCCGGTCGAGTACTAACATAAACATCGATTGGCTCGTGTGTTGCGTGTATGCAGTTCAGAAAGCTACAGCTGGCATGTCCCAAAACGTGCACGTATCAAACGCTGCACTACGGAAACAAATCTTTCGATAAGGCTGCTGGGCCATCCGACAAGCGTGTTTGCAATGGGCGAGGGGCATGCTGTAGAGCCCCGCAGGATGGCGCATGTAGTCTTTGTTTAGGTGCGTTCGTCAGTTTAGAAGGCCACGGCTATCATGCTTATAACAGTGCACGCAACGACTGCCGAACTACGCTACCACCCATACGCTTGAATGGGTTGCGGCGCCACCCAAGAAAGCGTTCTAGTCATGGACGACGGAGGCATCCCACGGTAGGGGTGCAGCAATGAGTTCCTGGGCTCCCGACAATAGGAACTTAATATCTCACCAAAAATATGACTTCCAAGAGTTTAGTTAGGGCAACCCTATCCACATTTCTATCCGCTAGCACTAAACAAAACACACTCGCAAAATAATCGTACCAACCGGTAGTTTTTCACATCAGGAGCTCAACCGACCAGGTACGTTTGACCCCAAAAAGTGCAACCCCTACCGTGAGATGACTCGACGTGAATTTTGTATAACACGCAAGGTTGTGCGCCCCCTGGGGTTTCCTCGAACAAATGGGGGGCACACACCTCATTGAACATTGCTATTTTGAACAACAAAACCAAATCCACACTACCCCTGCTAGGCAGAGGTACACGCGCGAATGTAAGCTCTTGTGTGTGTTCACCGTGATGTGCCGCGAGAGGGGTGGCACTTTTGAGCCAAGCGATTTCTGAATGGATGGTTCCGTTTAACGAGGAGCTCGCCAATGTGGTTTGAAACTGTACAACACCCTTCGGATCGTAACCAAATGCGTATGCAGTGGTAAGAAGTAGGTTATTTGCGCTTTTGATTTTATCAACATCAGTGCTAGGATGAGTCATGGCTCTTTTTCGTCAGAAATCTAACACTGTTTTAAGGTATTACAGAAAACCTCCGCTATTCCAACGTTGAACACAAGTCTGGAGGCCAATCCTGGCTTGACGGGAGTGTTGCGATTGATTGGATGTTAGATGCGGTCGGCATGCTTTGAATTCTATGTATATTCGATCCAAGGTCCACGGGTTCCCCAAACGCCGTCCTTGGGTATACTGGATGCGACCAGACACGTGCTACGGTAAAATATACTGTAGCTGAATCACATCAGTAGTGATAAAACAAGAGCAGTCCTTACTCACGCGAGTCAAGCCACGGTAGGGGGCGCCCTCTTTTTCCTGAGCTCCTAACATGAGGAGCTCAATATCTCGCTCGAGACATAACTTTGAAGACGTTCGTTCGCGCACGGATGTTTTCCGAGGTTGTTGGCATGAGGTGCTCTATAACCCACTCACTCGAATACATTAGTTGAGCAGAAGTGAAAGTGCCAACTGAGGAACAATCGCACGGTCGACTGCGGTATACAACTCGTCAAAAATTATTTCGAAACAAGAATGCCAATCGGGTGCTACTGGGATGGGGAGGCCCGTCGTTCAGACAATATGCTGGCTAAACCATGACACCATTCTGACCGGAAAAATGAGCACCGATAAATAAGAATATTGCCACAAATCGTTGCTTATATTTCAGACCATAAGGGTATTTCTATCGTGTAGCGTGCATCGTGAAGGGACACACTCTGCAATAAAGGTTCACCATGTTGTTTCTGAATCTCCTTAGTTGAGGAGCTCCTTACCCACACCGAAAAACTGATTTTGAGCTAACTGGAAGTGGACTCCGATGAACAAACCTGCGGCCCATCTGTACAAAACAAGTATGTTGCAAAAATAGAATGACATTCCGACGATTTTAGGTTGAAGAGCCCCGTCATCTGGAAAGTAAAACGCCCAAAAGTGCTACCTCTATCGTATAACGCGTCAAGGCAAACTAGCAATGTGGCGTTCGCCCGACCCAAGGTGCTTGCCTGGTATCAAAAAGGTTTACATTGAAGCATATCCTGAAGGCGTGATCACCGAGGGTGCGGCCGATAAATGGAGGCACACGCAGCACCGCACAGGTTTCTCAAATGGTGTGTCGAGTTATTGTCTACGGTGAATATGCCGAATAGTATGTGCTTCTCCTTGGAGGAGGTTGTCGTAAGGGATGGAGGCGATGTTCAAGGTATTGTTTGGATACTATTTTCGTTTTATGCGCGGCCCATGGGCTCTCCTCAGAGTGCAGGGATTGGCTACATCGGGCGCCATCACCACAAATACGGCTGCTGTGCAGAGATACATCATGTAGCACCGCATTCAAAACTTGACTTTGTACGTCCTTTCAAAGTCACATACGCAAGGAAAGTCCGGCTGATTCTTCCCGATGACGCTGACGCGTGCTACCACGCCAGTTTCGGAATGACGGAGCTCCTTATCCCAACATCACCGGAATGTTATTCGCGTTTGAAAGTATGAACTAGGCCATGGGTTTGGTCAACGGGGTGCACTTTCAGTTTGCTCCAAATTAGGTTTAGAGCTCCCCATAATACTATTACGGGGAGTCATAGTTAACAGGACCTACGGTGCACACAAAAACCTAGACATTTACCTACTTTTACTAACAGTATTTAGTCCTGTTTAATATGGTTCCCCGTATAATTCAAGTACAACAACGGTGTTATAATACTGATAAAAATATAGCATGTGCCGGTGATTAATACCCGATACTATATGTTTAGCTCCCACCCACCCGCCCACACAAAACCCCACGACGACGGGGGCGCCAGGGTATATGACGCTCCAGGGAGTCCACGGTTGGACAGCACGCGCCAGTATGAATCACGCAAGCAAATACCTCTTGTCGCGCGCGCGAGGGAAACAACTCGCTAGGTCACTAGGTGGGGCAAGGGTTTGCGGAGTGTCTGTCGTGGGTTCCGAAGAGGATGACTCACGCAGGCGCTGCGGAATAGAGCGGGTTGATCAATGGCGACGCTGGGAGTTGCAGACAAAACAGACGCACGCCCCGGCGAAGCAACTCTGTGGACAGGCGACCCGAGGTCAGAGAGGTCCGTACAATACCAAGTGTTAGCTGAACGCGAGGCTCATCATAAGAACAGTTTTAATACACCAGGAGTATCATATCATATTGAAGTAAGACTATATATATCACCTTGCCACGCTCACCTTTTCCCGTCCCATCACAATCGTCTGGGCCACCAGCCTCGGCCATAACCTAGTATGTCACAGCAACTCATTTCTGGAAGGCATCGCTAAACGGGTCCGGGTTGGAGTGCTTGGCCACTGCCTCCCCCTGTATTGCTTGCCCGCCTTTTCGACGCGAAGCACGAATATATCGCTGGACAGTTCCGCTCACCTATTACCGTCCCATCGCACTCGTGAAAGCCGCTACTTTAGACCGTCAGCCTAACCCGTCGCTGCAACGCACGCGTGGGGAGCATCAACCGCCCCGGGTGGGATTGCACTACCTCTATCCTGCGCTTGAACGATGGTCTGCAAGATACTACGAAGCACGAACATACAGCAACCAGATGGACGCGCTCACTTAAATTTTGTCTTGTCGCTGAGTTGCGGGAAGCCAGCCTCGACCTTAACCTTACCATTCACTCCACATCGTCCGCGGAAAAGCATCCCCGCCGTCGCGCTAGTCTGCTCGAACGCTGCCATACCCTTTAAAGCTGACCGGCCCTTCTTGCATCAAAAAGGGCGGGGCAGCTTTCAAGGGCGGGGCAAGTAGAACAGTTAAGCTCGAGGGGGGTGATGTTTTTCCGGGCATGAGGTGAAGTCAATCGTAAGGCTGAGGTCGAGACTGGCTGCCCGCAAGACAGTGGTAAGCCGACTTCAGGTGAGCGTGTCAAATATTTGCTGTATGTTCGTACTACGTATCAACGAGCAGGCCAGCGTCCAAGGGTCGGGCAGAGGTGGCGGAATCTAACCCAGGAAAGATAGTGCCATACAGGGGTGAGCTGCAGCTACGGACCAAGTTCCAGCCCAGTTTGGCGAACAAGAATATGACGACGGGATGCCCGAAGGTGAGCGTGACTATCCGACTAATGTTTTGTGTATTCGGGCTTTGTATATGAAAGGTTGGCCAGCGTTCACGGATGGGGCATCACTCGGGCACTCCAACTCGGAGGAGGGGGTGATGCTTTCCATGGATGAGCTTTAACCGACGGACCAGGTTCGTACCGCGGCTGGCGGTTCTGAAAGTTACAATGAGACTGCGGGGAACGTGTTTATCTATTACTAGGTACTTACTTGACTTTTTATCAAATTACCGCCCAGCATTTCAGAAGCGGCCGCCGAAACGCGCAACCCAGGCCCGGTGGTGTTTTTCTGGCGTGACCTACAGCGACGGCGGGTCAGGCCATGATCGAGCCTGGCGGGTCAGAAGATTGCGATGGGACGAAAAAAGGAGGGCAATACTATCTGACGATACATTCGTACTTCAGAGAAGACACGGTATAGTTGATAATTATAACAGCATGCCCGCGGCCGTATGCCCCACTCTACGACCTCGGGCTTTGAAAAATTCCTCGAGGCAAAGACCGGCACAGCACTGGCGCTTCTCAAACCTGAGCACTGCGGGTTTGAACACAGAGCTTAAGGTGTGAGGAGCATCCAGCGCCGCACTCATCTCTTACTCTCGAGAATGGAATGAGGAGCCGGTGGCGAGATGGGCAAATATACCTGCTGGGAAGCTCGTCCACAAGTGGGTATTGTTCCATTAATTCCACAATTACACTATATGTAGCAAATATCTGGCATTGTACAGACGTAGGCACAACCACTACTCGCTGCCGACCGTTATAGGAGCACTTGGTCACAAGCGAAAGCTCTCCACGAAAACAAGCTGTGGTTGAGTGAAATCTTGAACAACATTGTTTTGTCAGTTGGCGAGAACGTTGTTGTGATAGTTGTGTTGACGTGGAATACAGCGGACGACATTACCAACGGTGCGGTCGATGAGCAGAGAAGAACGCTGCACCCCACGTGGTTCTATGTTTAGTCCCCTACTCTAGCGTGGGATATGCGGGACGAGGCCCGTCTTGCCTTGCGAGAGGGTGCGGCAGTTGATAGGTCAATGATGGGGGTGCGCTCCGGAAGCTACGTGTGCTCGGCCGAACGTATATTGTCTCAATGCCGCTATTGAATTCATCCGACGTAATCAAGTAAAACATATAATGGGGTTGACGGAAAATCACACAGGGGCGCACTCGACATTGAGTTTGGTACGTTCCGATGTTCCAAATGCAGAATGACGCCGCCGTCGTCCTACCGGGGGGTGCTTCTGTAAGTGGGGCACAGGTAGAGATGTTATCTGTGCGTGAAGGCTAGCATTGGTCTAATCAATGTTCGTGGGTTTTCTGAATGCCGAAGTTGAACTTTTGGAAGCCATCGCCTAGGGTGTGATCAGTATACAGATAGGCACAGCACCACATTCGGGGAAATTTTCGTCCGCCCTTTTAATGTCGCAAAATCATAAGAAAGCCCACCTGCCGAAGTAAGATGATGTGTGCGATTGTTTTGGCTGAACGTAGCCAACGATTCCATTGTGATTTTTTATCGCAAAATCAAAACAGCACGAAAGCTTAAGACCGCAAAGGGACAGGGGGTCACTCGGGGGCCACTCGCGCAAGCGATCCGTAGTCACAACAAAATATGGCCCAAAACGCTACCCTCCTACCTCACCTTCGGTCTGCAGTGGTATACTTGCCTTACCCGTTGTGGTGCAGGTCTATGCCTTACAGCCCACCTAAACAGTTTTAGTTTTCCACGAGTTCTACGTGCCATTGTGTGCCGGGGGTGAAAGCCCTTGCTTAGATATTGGGCTCCTGGCCTCCCACCCAGGACCCCACGACGGCGGCAGCGGCAGAGTGACCGAACGTGCCGGGGGCCCGCTGTTGAAGAGCACGGACCCGTGGAAAGCACACGAAAATACACCTTCAGGAGCGGTCGCGACGCGAGGGAAATTCCCTTTTCGTCACTGAGGGGGGAGTCTTGTGCGGAACTCCGTCGAACGCCGCGACGCCACTGTCTCGTGCATGCGATGTGGTGCCCAGCGGGCGGGTTCGCAGCGCTAGGGGTTGTTACCGAGGCGGGGGCAGACTACATCGAAGACACCGCGCGGAGAGGCGGCCAGCAGTGAGAAAAGTGCGCACAACGAAATGTGTCAGCCGTGCCTGGAGACCACCATAGGTATGCTTATATTATCCCAGGTGCTTCAGATGACACGCAGTACGAACATAGTTGTCAAAGTTTCACGCTCGCCTTCGGTAGTCCCATCCTAATCGTCTGGGTCGCTATCTTCGACCGTAGCATGATCCACCGCTACCGGGCACCCCTGGCAAGCATTGCCGGCCCCGGGTTGGACTGCTCGAGTGCTGCTCTGTCCATGACCGCTGGCCCGCTCTATTCGGGCATGAGAGTGGACTAGCGTTCAAGAACAGGGCAGAATCTCCAACGGCCGAACCCGTGGCTTGATAAACTGTCCGGGGATGAGCTGCTGCAGGGATGGACAAGATTTCGGCCGATCTCGGCGATCGAGAAGACTGCCATGGGACGACTTTATGCGAGCACGATGATCAGCATATATAATCGTCTTTTGTCTTAAACGGCCGGGTTAGGGCCTGCGTTCAATCGTGCGAGCACGATGATCAGCATACATAATCGTCTTTCGTGTTAAACGGCCGGGTTAGGGCCTGCGTTCAATCGTGCGGTAGGGATCCAGAAGTCTAACCTGAAGCCGGTGATGCCTTCCCAGATATGAGCTCAAGCGACAGGGGGCCAGGGTAACGTTGTGGCAGGCCGCCCCAGACAATTCCGACGGAACGTCCGAAGGTGAGCGTTAATGTATGATTATATGTGTTTACTACAGGGAGAACATAGCGTAACTTATTGCGTGCTTGCCGGCAGCTGTACAGGCGCATCTAACCACCGGGTCCCGAATCAATTCTTCAGAACGAGAATGACAAAACACCAGCACTCTTCACGCTTTAGCACTATGGGTCTGAACGAAGTGCCTGACGTGTGGGAAGCGCTTGAAGTTGGACCCATCTCGTATTTGGGAATGAAGCAAAAAAGCGGAGACTTGATAGACGCATATCGCTGCCAATTAACTGGCGAGGAAATATGTCTGGTTCTGCGTACACCACGACTTCAACATTTTGAACATGTCTGTAGGTATATAGCTCTAGTCTGACGAGGGAAGGCTATTTCAGTATCATGACGAGACCGGGTGGTTCCTCATTTCGGGAGTCCCGTCGGTCGGAACAGGTGTGGCCAAACCCATTCTGCAACGCCTGCTACAGTAGAGGTGCATCATTCCCTTCGTGAGGCTTCTCGATTGAGGAGACCCAGATCCTCGCCCAAACCTCGAATGTGAAGAATTCAAAAGTTATCGCCGATGAATATTCCAATGACCGACATAAGTACAAAACGCAATATGCTGCCTGAAACGAATGAGATCCCGATGGGTTGGGGTTACGGAGCTCCGTGACTACAAAGGCGTTGTTAGCCATAAATATGCTGTGAATAGTTTCGTAGCACGAGCCCTACCTCCATCATAGAACGGGTCCGTGGTGACCACATGCATACGTCCGGTACACATTCAATGCTGGCAATGAGGGCGCTCATTGACCTGTTGTCGAACAGGCGTGCTTGACAAAGTACGATGTCCATCTCCGGAAATCCACGGCCATCTCACCCGGCAAGGCACGGCCTGATATGGCCTGCGTTTACCGCAATGGCATCGGCGGAACAAAACCCAACTTCATGTGGCGCGGTATACGTTTAGTTTATGTTCCTCGTTGTTACGCTCACGTATGACGGCGTTAAACCGCTTGCAATTTCATGCAATTTCACCACAGAGCTGAGCTTATCGCGCCAAAGCCTGTATTCGTGTTGAACACCGGTGAAATGCGTCGTTCGGCGCAGCTATCTTTGAAGAAGTATGCTGTGGCTACTCGACACCTTTCTGTAGCATAACCAGGCATGGCCGATGGAGCAAAGCCAGACGGCCCTCTAACGCACTGATCCCCTCGCGCATTACAAAGCCGAGAACGTACGTCAAGATTCATTGGAGTTGCATGTAACACCCATGCTAGTTAGCGTTGCTTGAACGAAATAAATATTTCAAACACAACACATCAACAGTTGGATGATGTTCTTTGAAGTCATCTACTTAGCCTGGAGTAGCGATATCGACCGAGGCGACAACCAAGCAATAGCGGCACTGACATCATACTCATGCATCGTTTGTGTTAACAATGCAATAGTAAGTGGTGGTAATGATGACCCTTTCTGACGCGTTCTGTCATAGAGGAAGAACGGTTTGGCTGAACCGTTTTCAGAACGACGGGGGTTCATAATCCAAAATTGTCCGAAGCCCGTTCCATTTGTTTCAATAACGCTTGTAGAATGCCTACAGTAGGGCTAACTCTATTATGTTTGGTTAAATCAGTTCTTGCGAGAGGTACAGAGCCCCTCATGTGAGCAGCCTCAGGAAAAAAACGGCGTTATGATACTGATTCAAGTAGGATGCATCTATTAATGGCATGTTTTTTTGTTAACCCGTTCTGGCTGAACGGAGCTCCCCCATGGAGCAATACCCTTTCCTGTTTTACTGAAGTATTCGATAAACGTTTTAATGATGGCTGTGGGTATGCTCGTCGTGTTGCATTTTCCTTGTCACAAAGTCTGTAAAGAGCTCCGCAAGTGCTCCGCTACCGTAACCTGCGTGTTGTGGTGGAAGTAGAGTAGAGCAAGGAGTACTTACTCACGAGCTTCCCAAAAACATGATCAGCTCATCTGCCTCCGGGTTACCGCTCTCCTCCCCAACGAAGAAATTGGTACCGTGCACTGACTATCCTTACAACTTGGCACCGCGGGTCTGAGCACAGTGTCTAAGGTGTGAGGACAACCGATGCGCGGTCAATCTCTTCCTTGAAGGCGAAGTCGAAACCCGGAGGCTTGAAGGGACACGTGCTACGGTAGAGGTGCAACAATTGGTTTCTGGGGCTACTTACCTAAGGAACTCTATTACCCCCCCCCAAAAATGATATTTATTTAACCGAAGGTGTAATTCGAATAGCGAACCGCAAATGATATTCCGACGACTTTGTGTTAAGGAGCTCTGTCACTCAGAAAGCGCCAACATCCACTGCTGTACAAGTAACCTCAACCACAACGTGAGATCGTAGGCGACGTCCGTCCGGGGCAGCCTTCGTACAGTACATCCTGAGTAATAAGTCCTGGTTGAACATTAAATCATTTTCAAAGTGGCTTGTTCGACATATATCTCTACAGTAATACGCCTATCACGCCAAGCATATAATATTGTATATTTACGTACCAGGTACTACATTTTATCATATTCACTATCCAGTAACCCCCCCTCCCCCCCTGCCACCCCCTCACCCCTTCCCTCGCTGCTCTCATCATCGATTTAGCCCTAACACCATCCGTGCAATTATTCCCACTTTTTATGCGACCTAAAACTATTCATAACACCCTTCCCCCTGAGCAATATTACGACTCTCCATACAAAACAAACTGTTATGTTCTACAGCTGTCAGATTTTGTCCCCCTCATAAACAGGTTACATAGTTTCCGTGTACAGATTGATTAACGACGAATCGTCTACGTATCATACTGTTGACCCTGGCACTCTTTAGTACTAAGGGGAGCCGCTGCCCTATACCCTTCACGAGGACAGATACACACCCCCGTAAAACGCGCAATCGATGTATCACACACAGCTTGCGAAGTGAGTTTCGACAAAATTCTCGATCTCACAGCTGGAGTGTTTTTTGTAATTTTTTATAATATATGAGGCAGACAATCGAGCTCACCTTCTTCTGTCCCGTCGCGACCTTTCTCAGCCGCCAGACTCGGCCGTCACCTGGTCCGCCGCTGGAGCTTATTCCCAGAAAGCATCAGCAACCTCTGGTGTGAATGCTAGCCCACTGTCTCTCCCTTCAACGTTGGCTCGCCGTTTCTCAGTAATAGAGCGGGCCAGTGTTGAAGGGTGTAACAGTGATCAAGCACATTAACCCGGGGTTGGTGGTGTTTTCTGGGCATGAGGTACGGCGACGGGCCAGATTTTGATGGAGTCACGCGACAGAAAAGGGTGCGATGTGACGTATGAGGTTGGGCCTGTCATCAAGGCGGAGACACACACAGCTCCGCATTTGGCACTAAGCCTTGCTGTTGGCCGCTTTTTTGTTTTGTCAAACGTAGACGAGGCCCATCCTACCTTAGTACGTGGGTATTGCGTTGGATTTGGCGGTAGTAAATTAATGACCGGTAGTCAGGACACGTGCAAGGATAAGAGTAGATTGGTTTTGGCCCAAACTCGTTTCGACCTATGGCACTCCTTCACTAAGGAAGTGGTTTGTATCGTGTAAACACCGTTTGCGTCATTGTTTGTTTCGTTGGATGCCTATGCTATGTGATTGTTCATTGGGCTTCCAGACTTCAAAACCAGGTATTGGGTGGGACATAGAGTCTCCCAAGCAAGGAGGGTAACGGAGGGGGGTGTACTCATTTCATGCATAGCCATAGCCGTGCGACCATAGACCCTTGCATCCCCACAATGCCGGGATGAAGCACGCCGGATATTCACCGACCAGGCAAATATTGCGTGCACCAAGCACGAAGCGCCGTGAGGTGTTCGGCGAGTCGCATGAAGGGTGAGCTGCATCCTACTCAGAACCACTTGTGGGGTGGACTTTCGCACCTTGTGAGCGGGGGGGGGGGGGTACGCATTTGTTGCCTTCCTTGGTAATTTGACCATTGACCACGCATAGTAATCGAGACGCCTGTGGTCACCAAATCTCTAGCATGTCTTCCGCCACAAACTCGGCCTGATACCGGCTGCCGGACTCCTTGGTGAAGATAGCTCAGGGAACGAATTTACATGTTGCCACCAGCCGCCGTGCCCGCGGCTTATTCCTTGGCGTGGAGCATCGCTCGCCGTGGGTGCTCTTTGTGGATTGTTTTTCTTGAGACGCTGACAGGGGTGAAGTAAGGTGGTCCGGCTTTCGCCATGATGGCATCGGGAAACCCAGTCATAGCGTCTCGTGCCGGCTGGGAGCCCCTTACCGTCCCGCCAAAACTTCCTGCTCGGCCATCAGCCGTTTGTCCTTGCGTAGGACCACAGGGAATGATGCCATGACGTATTTAACACCATGGCTCGGAGAATAGCCTTCGAATCAAGCCCTGGCGCTAATCACTTCAAGGCATCATACCCCATGCTTCTTCGTGAAGATAACCCACTGACAGCAGAGCAGAATGTTCTGTTGTAATGGAAAGCTTCACGAGACCCGACGGCTGGGCTTTGCCGATGCGCGTGCGATGTATCCCGGACCGCTTTGCCTCACTCTTGGCAGTATCGTAATGATATAGACTCGGAACAGGCAACGGCGTCGCGCGAAGCAAAGAGCAAGGAAACAGCGTCTGCGACTGTGGTGGCGGCGGTGGTAGCAGTAGCAGGTGACGAGTTGAAAATCATGCGGTTGGGGCCGAGTCCGTGGTTGAAGCAACCTTATAGATTTCCGCGTCAAGCCAACAGAAAATAGGCTAAGGAGTCGAAACATTCTATATCTCGAGATCTACGACGCCCCAGACCTTAATGCCCGCCTTGCGCCACCTGGCCAACGGACAGCGATGATTTGTTTCACATTATCACCCGGTACAAACAATCCGAAGCATAGTTTCTCAAACTTGAGGTGGAAAAAACCTCCGCCACGATGTCGACCTCCTTCCAGCGCCGAGCCCCTCAGTGCGAATTTCTGAGATAATTAAACGTTATATATTTGCTAGCCACCGCCGCTGCCGCTATTTCCTTTACTTAGTCCTGCGCGCGCCGCTAGCATTTGTTCTGGATCATGATTAATGACATAGCGGCAGGAGTAGGTGAAGGGTGTCCGGAGTGCGCCGCATCCCCATCGGTAAGCTCAGCGGTTGCGTCTCGTTTACGGAGGGAGGCTTCGAGTTCAACCAAAGCGCGATCCGCCGTTTCGATTCGAGTAAAAGCGTAGACATTAGATACCTTGCAGCAGATAATACGAGGTGTCAGAGCCATGCAGCACTTGGTCAGATGCTCCGAGACCTGTAGTAAATCCTTTCAGGGCCCCCGTCTCTGCGTCCCTACACGAACGTATGCGGTGTATGGTCCAACAGAAAGCCTTGGGGGGACGGGAAGAGTCTCTCAAGACGCACGATGCAACACCTCTAACCTTATTGACGCCAGTTTGGGGCAGTGTGAGCCCCTATACTCCGCTCTTGCCGGTTTCTCAAAAATAAAGAGCCGGAACGAGCGCCGGAGGCGTGTCGACCAACACTCCCAAGAAACGACGGCGGGCGCTGCGACGGACGCTGCGGCGGGCGAGCATCGGACTGCCGCATGAATCTTTTATCAACTCTCTAATTATTCCGGACGAAGTTTGATTGGATGGTAAATTATTTCGCTAAGCTGTGCTCCCCATGATGCCTGGCACTGAAAGGGGGTAGATTTCGTGGCCAACAACATACTAAGTGTTTTCACGTGAAGTGAAGACGAACTAGGTTAACCTATCGATACACCAATCCCGCCACATCTACATCGCGCCCTTTCCCAAATTTAACCTCCGAACCACCTTGAGTTCCTTCATGCCATCCTTCGGTGAAAAACAAAAGCCAGACGCCGGTGTTATTACCAGGGTGTCTACCGCCACAGACTCCATCCCCTTCCGGGTGTCAGACCCCTTGGTTGGAATAGCTTTGACAAGTAGTTTACGAGCCTTCGCCGCCGCCGACCGCGCCAGCGTTTAGTTGGCATTGTCTTTCGCGCAAGGGCGAGATTCGGTCCGGGTCTTTGCTCATAGCGTACCGGCAGGGGTGGGATAAGGTGGTCTCAACTGCGTCATACCTGCATCGGTAAGGTCAGCGGCCGTGTTTCGGGCACGCTGGGAGGCATTCCGTGCTGCCGAAGTCTCCGGTTCGGCGATCATCCGTTTCGTTTTGCGAAGGAGCGCCTGAAAATGATATGCTGAAGCGATTAACGCCAGGTCTAGGAGCATCCCATACCGACGCTCCGTATGGACCGCTCCGTATGGGACGCTCCAAGACCTGGCGATACGCACTTCAGAGCGTCCGTTTCTGAGATCCTACCCGAGAAGCGAAACGGTCGATCGCAGACCCGGAAACTTTGGTAGAACGGGAAGTATCGAAGACTGCACGAGAGACGACTGCTAAAGTCACCGCTGCGAGTGCGACGACGCAGCTCGGGGCGCCATACCCCGCTCCTGCCGGTATCTCGAGTACATGGGCTCGGATCGAGCGCCGGCGGCGCGCGAAGTAACCAGGAAAGGAAACAACGGCGGTGGCAGTGGTGGCCGTGGCTGCAGCAGGCTTAGAATCGGGCATAACGTCGCTTAGCCATTCTTGCCGAAGGGTCCGAAAACCACAAGGAGGTTGGGTCCGCGACCGAAGAAGCCCTAACGACTTCCGCGTCAAGACAAAAACAACCATGTTACGCTATCGAAATATCCGACCTCACGAGACCTACAAAGCCCGAGACCTATATCGCCCCCCTTTCGAAACAGGAACAACGCACCACCTTGGCTTCCTATCATACTATTGTCCGGCGCATGCACCCTGGAACATATTTGTGTTAACATGTTGCGGAAAGCTCTTCCTCCACGGGTTCAACCTCTTTGCGGTTGTCAGACCGCTTGGTGATAATTTATCAGCTGTATTATTTGCGACTTTTCGCCAGCCCCCGCTCCTGCCACTGGCTCCTTGCACTGGGGATTTGCATGCCACCGGAGCTCATTCCGAGCGTTGGTTCTTGAAGGAATGGCACGAGCGGGGTAAGGCGAGTCGGACTTCGCCGCATTATCCCCGGCTAGCCCAGCGATCGTTTATCGTGTACACGAAAACACTTCCCGCCCAGCGAAAGCTTCTTGCTCGGCGATAAACCGTTGATTTTTATGGGGGAGCGAAGAAACGGATGCCCTGAAATGATTGGCTCCTGATCTCGAAGCGCCATACGGACGCACAGTAGAAGACGCTCCAAGACCTGGCGCCAATGACTTCATTTTGATCGTTTCTGCATTTCGACTAGAAGAGAAACTACTCATGGCCAAACAGAAAGCTTTAGCCAGATGGGTAGCCGCCCAGCGTGCACGCGACATGACCACTGAGGCTACCTTCGAGAGTTGGGCACAGTCTGGGCGGCCTTACCTCACTCCTGCCGGTGTCTAAACGATTAAGCCCCGATACGAGCGCGGGCGGCGTGCGTCGCCAAAGGGCAAAGGAACAGCAGCGGCGGCGGCGGCGGCGGCGGCAACTGACGAAGAGTCTCCAATGCGTTTGCTAAACTGTGCTCGCCAAGAGTTCAGACAACCCGAAGGAGGTTGAGTCCGTCACCAAAGGCAACCTAGCGTTTTTGACGTCAGGTAAATCTCACAACGTTGAGCTATCGAAATATCCGATCCCCCGAGACCTAGAACGTTCCCCTTGCCCTATATAACCCCCGAACAATCTTGGTTTTCCAAACACCATAATCCAGTGCAAACAACGTGAAACGTAGTTGTTTTCTTGATATTGAGTCAGAAGTCTCTAGAGTGGCTTCCACCACCGTTTCGACCTCCTTCTAGTTGCCCGATCCCTTGTTGAGAGCAGCCTCGCGAGTAAAGTGCGACTCTTCGTCAGATGCCGTCCGCGTCGGCAATTTGCTTAGCGCTGTACTTTTCGCGCCGCCGGCACTCGTTCTGGATATTTACACTTAAGATTCCGGCAGAAATGGGATCAGAGCGTGCGAACTGCGCCGCAGTCGTATCGGTAAGCTCAACGGTTGTGTCTCGTGCACGCCGGGGGCATTTACGTTCAGCCAAAGCGTCCTGTGTAGCTATCAGCCGCTTCTTCGGGTTGAAGTGTAGAAACCGGATGCCCCTGAAGTGAGTAACGCCTGGTCTCAGAGACGTTTAGCTCTTTTTCAAACGCTCCGAGGGCTGGCGTTGATCACTTCAGTCCACCCGTGTATACGCTCCTACGCGAAGAGAAACGGTTGATGGACAAACAGGACGCCATTGTAGAACAAGAAGGGACTCCCCGCGTGCTCGAAAAACCACCGCTGAGCTAACCGATGCGAGTGTGATGCAGTCGGGACCACCTTAACCCACTCTAGGCAGTATTTCAACAACCAAACGATCTGAAAAAGGGGCCGATGGCGTGTGAATCACAACGCCAAGGAAATAGCATCAGCGGCGGCTGTGGGTGTGTAAGAGTGCCTAGTCAATCTTCGATCAACTGTCGAAATATCTCGCATAAATTTGGGTTGAATGCTAAACAATTTCCCTAAGCTGTGCTCACCAATGCGTCGGGCCACCAGAAGAAGGTCAAGGGCGTGGTCGAAGGTACCCTAGAGTTTTCGATATCAGGTAAACAACTGCAATATTAATATTTTGAACGTTCCGATCCCACGATATATTAGCAATCTCCCCTTCCCCAAACTACATCCTCCGAACCGCGAACCGCCTAGGTTTCCTTCACACCATCATCCGGCTCAAACGATTTCAAGTACATTAGTTTTACTTGGCACGAAGATATCTAGAGTGCATTTCGATACGGATTCGATCTCCTTTTGGTTGCCAGTCCCCTTAGTGAAAACAGCCTAGATCACGCATGTTTCGACTCTTCGTTAGCCGCTGCCTCCGCCTCTGTTTCCTCGGCCTTGTGTTTCGCATGCCGCTGGCGTTTGTCACGGGTAATATCTATTAAGAAATTGGCAGGAGTGGGGTAAGGTGGTCCGGCCTGCGCTATGTTCGCGTCGTCAAGCGCAGCAGCCATGTCTCGGATACGCTGGGAGGCTCCCCGTTCCGGAAAATATTTCTGTTTTGCCACCATCCGTTAACCTTTGCGCACGACCGTCGAAAATGATGCCCTGAAGTGATCAACGCTCAGTGTGCATGCTCTTCGTCTTCTCCGGGACCTGACGTTAATCACTTCAGGGCATCATTTTCTGCGCTCATGCACGAAGGGAAAGGGTTAATGGTCAAACAGGAAGCATTGTCAGGAACAGAGGAGTGCCTCAGCGTGCACTAGACACGACATGATGAGCTTGACCATGCGAGAGTGGTGCAGTATGGACGGCCTCCCCCCACTCCTGACAACATATCTCAAACAAGTAACCGGAGCTAGCTTCAGCGACGTGCGAATGAAATATCCCAGGAAGCGGTGGCGGTGGCAGCGGCGGCGGCAGCTGTTGGTGTATAGGAGTGTCGCGTCACACTTAAAACAATTATTAAATAGTTATGCATGATATATGGTCGGTTATTCAAATACGCTGCCCGCCTGTACTCACCAAGGCGTTTGGCCACCGGAACAAGGTCGACTCCGTGACCAAAGACACCCTAGAGGCTTCCGTGTCAATCATAAAATTGGTATGTTGAGCTACCGCACCATCCCATCGCCCAAGAGTTCCAAACATTCTCCTCTTCCTCAAGCAATCCGCCGAATCACGTAGCCTTCCCTCAGACCGAAAACGGGCGTAAACAAGCTTAACCACATTATGTTTACTTGACGCAGAGAACTCTAGGGTGTCTTCCGCCACGGACTTGATCTCCTTTCGATTGCCAAGCCCCTTGGTGAGAATAGCTGAGAGAAACGATTGTCGATTATTTGTTGGCCCTCACCCCCGCCGCTATTTATTTCAGCTTCGCGCGTCGCAGGCGCTTATTTCGGGTCTTTGTGGTTGATAAACTGGCAGGAGTGGGGTAAGGCAGTGCAGACTGTGACACACTCGCACCGAAAAGCTGAATGGTCATGTCTCGTGCACGCTGGGAGCACCTTCCAGACGCGATAAAGCTTCCTGGTTAGCCACCAGCCGCTTCTCCTTGCGCAAGAGCACCGAACCTGATGCCTGGAAACGATTAGCGCCAGGTTTAGAGGCGTCCCATACGAACGCTCCACATGGATCGCTCCGTATGGGACGCTCCAAGACCTGGCACTAACCTCTCCAGGGCCTCAGTCTATCCGCCGTTTGGTCCCTTGTCTTATTGTTTGACGTTCCGCCGGTGTGTGTTCTAGGTGTGAACATTATAAGATTGGTGGGAGGGTGGTAAGGCGGTCCAGATAGCATCAAACTGAAAACTGGTTTTCTCAGCGTTCGTGTCTCGTGCACTCCGTGTTTTTTTTCCGTTTGGGTAAAGCTTCTACAGGAGCGCGGCCCATAACTTGTTTTTTTTCCATCCTCCGGCGGATGGGGAAAAATATAGCTTACGCTCACCACACTTCCACGTATTTTGTACACGTCGTGTGTTAACTTAGTTGGTTTCGCAATCCAGCGCTAGCTGGCGCATCCTTCCGTCCCCATGGTAGTGACAGTGTGAGCTGTCTCTACCGACGGTTACCGTTACTACTACTGCAGCGCGAGCTGCCGTGGTATACGGACACGTGAGTATGTTGACCCGACC
>JBBMKB010068288.1:0-14712 GCA_037833945.1 Alaria marginata
TGAAGAACCACAGCCGCTCGAGGGGTCCGCTACATGTCCAGAAAAGCCAATGGGGCTGAAATGGTAAGTTTAACCTAATCGTGATACTGGCCCTGGGAAAAGACGATGCCTAGGGGGCCACTGACACGGTCTGTAAGCACACGCGGAGGGGCACGGAGGTCGCGAGGGGGAAGGGGTCACTTGGGTCAAAGCATGTTCGGGGGTTTGTGCTGCATGTATGTGGCGGTTAGGATGCAATGCCCTGGCGTTTATAGGTTGAATCCGCCACAGACTATATACAGGACGCACACATTGGAGATATAGGGCGAACATCCCGTGGGATGTTCAACTCATTCACTGTTTTTGAGAGGTCATGAATAACAGCGGCTTTCTCATCACTTGAAACGCGTGTTGAAATACTTCTTTAATGAACTGCGAATGGTATGATACTATCGTCGTCTGTCGAAATCGAGGGAGCGTCGAGGTTGATATCAACGGAACGAACGTTCTAGTAAAAAAAAAAGCTTCTCCAACACACAGTCCGTCGAAACAGATATGAGTGTCAAAGGTTTGGACAATACTAGGTACGTAGCGAGAAACATTATCTACTGTAGGTAAAGCTACCACTACGAACTGCGACGCGGTCATACGGGCGCCAACTATAGACAGCTGCGCACTTATTGACTCATGCTTATGACTCACAGTCTTCCTGATCCCCGCGAATAGCGCCCATACCCTGCATGATGGGGGAACCGTGTTCGTCACGAGTAGGAACCAGGGTCTCGCCAAGGATGCCCGTAGCATCGAGGCTCATGTCGGCGTGGTCGACAGCAAGGTTCATTTGCCATGCCAGGTGGTCCGGGAGATCGAACTGGTCGGTGGGATCGCGCATGGGCAGCTGGTGCAGCCGGCCATGGCTCAATCGAATAGTGGCTGTCGGAGTCACAATTTGGAAGGACGCGTGTTCGGACTGGTGAGCGAACAGGCCAGCCCCGTCTACTGCGGTAGCTTCGGCCACGTACTCGGCACATTCCATCATGTTGGTCGCCGTGGGGTGAGCGAGAACCCAGTCGGACATGTCCTGCATACCCATGTCCAAACTAAGCCTTCGATCGGCCTTAGAAAGCAGCTCGACCTTCCGCTCCCAATACTTTTCGAACCCAAAGCTCCGGCACGCCCCGGGGAGGTTGACAGCGCCGATCGCAACGCCTGGGGCTATCGTAACCTCGCCGGGCTGTATCATAACCTCGTCTCCGTCGACTACGACGTGCAGGGCCCCGTCGGCGAGGCAGGAGGGTACTTCGGCAGCGCAGGAGCTCTCTATGTTGTGCGGGTTCTTGACCGAGATGACAATGGTGTGGTCCAGGCCTTCGGTGTCGGTAGTGACGATGGAAATTCCAGTGATGTAGGTTATGTCGGGTACAGAAGGGACGGGAGAAGTAACCCGCATGTTGAGGTGCATGTACGGAGGGTCCGAGACGACAGCGTACCATGCACCATCTTTTCCCGTGAAATCGAACTTTTGACCGCGGAAGCCCGTCATGTGCGGGTCAACTTCTCGGGGTTGGGCGGGCGGGCGGGCGGGCGGGTGGATGGGTGGAGAGCAA
This sequence comes from Alaria marginata, assembly GCA_037833945.1. NCBI lineage: Eukaryota > Phaeophyceae > Laminariales > Alariaceae > Alaria > Alaria marginata. Next base: position 1,587 of record JBBMKB010068288.1, read on the forward strand.
GGAAGGGGTCAGAGTGGAGAAGCCCGTTTAGAGAGTCGCGGCACGTTCCGGCTAGCCGTATGGGCACGCACAATAACTTATTCTTCGTTTTGATTGAAGCCTACCAGGTATGTCTAACATTGACATCGTGTCGACGATTGCCCCTGTTTTGCTCACTAAGAATTCTTCCGAGAGGTTTGCGTATTCGTTTCCATCTCTGCTTGGATTCGAGAAGTCCAGCTGTACCGAACGTATCAATTGAGCTATGTGCTATTATACAGCAGGGCAGCGTGAACTGCAAATGTGTAAATCATGTACTTAGTGTTGGCGGCGGAAACAAGACCCATATGGGTTGAATATCGACTTCTTAGTCAACCCCTTAAGTGGGGGTTACTCTTGTCGTTTCTACTCGGTTGTTTCTCGACGGCCTTGGCCAACACCTTAATTTAGTGAGGGTTGCTCTTACCTTTCCTAGTCGGTGTTTTCCCAACGGAGTCTGAAGAAGACGTTCACTTCATCGGCAAAATAACAGCAACAGTATACAATGTCGACAATCACCGGAACTAAACAAACTAGAATCTCAACCAAGACATCTTTGCTGTCCGTCGACTTCATAGGAGAGTGAAACGTTGGCCTATACTCTCCAATGAAAAGCCACATTAGTGCGAGCGAAAGTGGCCGTGGTCGAAACAGTGCGTTTAGGCTCAGAAGTTGCTGACGTGGGGGATCCATAGTTCAGTTGCCACCCAAACCATTTGCACCTCCTATAGTGTTTCAGTATTTGGTTGTTCAGATGCTAAGCCTAGCCCTATGGGGCCGTCTATCGCACTGCGCCTACACGTTTTCTGAAAGTCGTCGACATCATCACTCTATTTTAGGGACTCGAGAAAACGCACGAATCCTTTCTACGACAGCACGCCCTTGGAACGTAAACTTGCGGTCATCGCGAGCCAACGATAGCCAACATATTCTGGAATATGAGTATGTCAACTGGGTCAGGCGCACTCGATGTAACCGTCCGTATCGTGCGGTTTCGTTCTATTTGAGTGGCTTCCCCGCTTTACGCCGTGCGCTGGTGTTGTGGCCTACGGTTTGGTCGGATAGTTTCTTAGCGAGCACATTTAGTTTTGAGCCGCCACACCCGTGTGGGTGGTAAGTAAATATCCTCGTACGCGGCTGGTTTCGCCGAAGTCAAAATGAAAACACGGGTAGGTAAAACATCATAGGTGCATTTGGTCGTGGTGTTCGACACATTCACGGGTGTTATTGGTATATATAGAGCGTAATATAGCGGGTATCACGCACTTGTTCAGTGTCCTTACAAATACCTCTACTTAAACGTTTACTAAACGGCGGGCTCTACGCGAGTCGCGGGCCGGGCCTCCGTCGTACATGGGTCGGCCACCTAAGAATAGCCATGGTCCTCACAGCAAAATAACCTTGGAGTATTATAGTACGTCTTGTAGACTCCTTGCGGCAGGCGTTGACGATAGCCTCGACCTGCCCCTTCTCATGCCGGTTAAAAGCATAGGTCTTACACGTTCTTATGCGGGCCGCCAAGGTAGAGTGGATGCCAAATAGGGACCCCAGACGCGCATACAACATAATAGGCAGGGAATAAACGTTGGCTTGCCTTGAGGAAGTAATATATAGGCTAGACTTTCGTGTTTCAGTAGTCACAAAGAGTCTATACAATAGAGGCGTACCCATTATACAGCAGAGGCGTAATGCAGTCTCTCACCGCAAGCGCCGGCGTCGATGTCGGCAGAAGCTTCACAGACTTTACACGACGCGCAACACTCTTCGCCAGCATCATCACATTCGTCGCCGTCTCCGCACGCTGTAAGAAGTCAAAGTCAGCACCACAGCCGAACGCACTGGGTGAAAGTAAAAACCGAGAAATGCGATAATTCACCGTAGCTATGTAGTCAAACTATTTGCCTTGGAGACGAGAAGAGAGAAGCAGCGCTAACAACAGCAGACGTAACGTGAGCATTATTTATTGAGTACTACCGTACTATGCGGGTATCTATCATTACATCGCGTGGCCGTACGCAAACATGGGACGTATACGCGTACTTTGTATAGCGTAAACAAATGTCTGCGGATTTTGAGTGGGCTTGACGTTCTCGATACAATTCAACGTAATGTCATCATATATCATCGCGGCATGAAGGTGCACAGCAATAAAGTAACTGGTCAGGCGTGCATTAAACGACATATTTAATCGTGTTAGATGTCGTGCCAACCTCACCCGATTTTTCATTTGCTGACGTCGATGTGGAAGGAGTGGCGACATACGACAGATCGAAGAGAGCGGCGCGGACAAGCGTAGGGGGGTCGGCATCAGAGGACCTGGCGCAACTGGGCATTAGAAAACATCTCCTGCACAGGTACAAGAGTTTTGATGCCATCGACAGAATATTTAACCAGGCAGGTTTGAGTAGAGGAATATTTACGAAATTGAAATATTTTTTGGGGATATAGGCTGTGCATCGACTGAGTGCATGGACGTCTCGATTACATGCTGAAAGTGTCCATGTGAAATGAGAGAATGGATCAGTATCATGGCCGGAGGGTACGCGCTGTCGTTACAAACAGAAGCCGAGAGCCGATGGTTAGGCGTTCCACGACACCGTCAGTACGTGATTTCCTTACCTGCAACGAGACATAACGTCGGCATAGATCTTACCAAAGGCTATGTACAGCAGTCTCAGATGTGATGAAACAGGGAGAAGGGAATGCAAGCTCAAACCGCCAACAATGAGGGATTCCCCACAGCGAACTGAAACGTTCTACAATCAGTGTTTGAGGTGTCAAGAAACACAGCAGGTGCAAGACTCGCCGTCCGCTCGTTAACGACAAAACCGGTCTTGCTATTTCACAGACATACCGTCCTTAACCTACGTTCTTTTGCGGTGCTGATATGTACGTTTGGTGGAACAAGGAAAACCCAGCAACGCCAAACTATCCACGCCTCTACGAAACCCGACCCCATCGGAATGGTTGAACCGTCCGAACGCACCTATGTTCAAAGTATAGGTTGTGCTGCTCGTCGAGTACATAAAAATATACGGCAGTGGGGGCGTTTCTGCACGTCGGCGTCTGGAGCAAGGTGGCACATTGTCAGCACAGGTCATCTTACCATCACAGGTGTAGCCGTCCACCCCAGGGTTGCAAACCAAACCTTCATCGCATGTCACCTCGTCGGTACATTCTGTTTGGCATTAATCACGTTCGGTGTAAGAGAGGGGGGATATAGAGGGTGTTGCCTCCTTCGGAAACGAGTTGGCGTTGCTACACCATCTATGGGACCTGGCACCACGCAAAAACACAGATACAGCGCAGAGGTGTGGAAAACTCTGCGCAAGCCGCGTGACGTCACGTAATCGCCCACTTGCTAGAATCACGAAGGCATTTTGGCCAGACCGTACAGCCTCGAACAGTAGGTCAGGCCTTGACGTTTTAGTCGGGCGCTCCAATTACCCTTACTGTATATTCCAGTCTCGCTTTCGGCCGGACCACTCAGCGGCCATCCCTTTGAACGACAGCGAAACAAAACTACCGTAGTTTCACGAGGTAATCATCGTTACCGACGAGAGGGTGAATGAAATAAACGACACCTGAGGAATCGAGTTACGTACCGCAGCAACCGGTAGTGCTGACCGAACCGTCAGATCCGGTGGAAGTCCCGGAATCGGAGCTGCGCATGTAGGACAGTATGCAAGTGGAGGGAGCGGTGGATGCAGCCCTATATTTGGTTTTAGGCTGTATTAGCACACTTATAGCTCGTGTGTCACCCGCAGCCGGGCCATCATCTACACGGCGTCGATGATACCCAGTGCAATATTGGCGTTTGTCTTCCGCAAGCCTTACGGTTGCGGACACGGCAAACGATTCAGGGGTACGCACAGCGCATACTCCAAATACTTTCGAGCGAGTTCGAGTATCAACGTTTACCAGCGACTACGAGTATGCAGTAAGGACCCCACTCAGTATGCCCCTATTCAAAGGCGTGAAGCACCCGCCGTTACGGGCAAGACTACATGTAGCAAGCCGTTTATTAAAATCTGAGGTGGGTTCGTTTGGGTCCCCGGTTGTTTGCTGTCAAACACAAAAAGTCAGTCCACGAGCATCCACGCCACGAGCGACGGGCCACATCGAGCGTGAGCTCCGGCCGACGATAGGCCAAAACAGGGCGGGGTGTGGACGGGGTAAAGTGCGGAGCGGGACTGAAGGCGACGGTGGTAAAGTAATGGTTTTGATTATGGTGGTGGTGGTGGCATATTTGGGAGGCATATTTTGAACGGTGTATACTAATATTTTAATATTTAAAGTACTTGGCGTTCATGTTGCGTATGCACACGTGTGTACGGTACCAGTACGAATAGACCCTGTCTTGTGACTTGCGATCCATGAGTCATTCCAGCATGACGATGGAACGACCAGACAGCAATAACGTTAAGTAGTAAATACTCGAATACTCTGTCTATATGCCCAACATCTAGAAACCGTCCTACTCCACGAGGTCGAGGCGACAGCTATACACCATATGTGCTGTCTCATTCATACAACATTGGAAACGTGGCAAAGAGCACATTGGGCGAGCAGGAAGAGCTTGTCGTACCCCAAAATATGCGAGACTGCCCGCTCAGTACGATTCTTTGGTATGCTGGCGAAATATCGGACAGTGGAGAAATCATTCGCACGCATGATCTACGATAGTCCGCTTACAACATCCCTGCACAGACTACTCACAATGAAGGAAAGCATTGTAGGTCCGGATTGTTGGCCATATATCTAAAAAGAAAACGGTTCGCACAGACGGTAAAGATAAGAGGAGAATTAGCTGAAACGTGTGGATGACTATTCTGCTTTGACGATACTGTCAGGCACACAACAATGAAACGTCATCCAGAAGAGGATCGGCCATCACGGACGCGTTCCACACCTCTAAGCAGAAACATTATCACTGCAAACCTTGACCTACCCAGTACAGGTTAGTATTTTGTGAGTTTCATATCAGTATCGGCAACTTACCTAGCCCATGGGATGGCCTATTGGACTTGGCTCACGATTTTTCACACGATTGGTCGTTGGGTGAGGCAGAGAGCTACTAGAACGAGCATACCCATATAATTGCGTGCCTCCCCCTACCGAAACGTGCATAATATTCCCGCATAAGGCTTGTTATTCCGCATAGCAAGTATGTCTTTGGTATGCTATCATCACTTGCACGTTTCTCATCGTGATACAACCCTTGGCGGCTTTCTGGTCATAGCCGTGGCTCCTAGAGGTAGTCCCTGCCCTCGTGTGCTTGTCTACGCGTCTATCACGAACACAGGGTTCAGCATGTTGAATCTTCTTTGATTTGCATCGAACTTTATGGCAAGTACACACCTTCCATTTGACCGGGCGCAGAAGTAACCGCCGTTTTTCTGCCGGCCACCCATATTCCAGACAAGGGAAACATATCCTTCGCTATCTGAGGCTCCTTGCTTGAGGATTTCCGTATTTGGTGTAATAAATTGAACTTGCAACCCAACGAACTCTGACATGGCTCAGGAATGCACCAAAGTGTCTTAATAACGGTGTAGGAGCACCGTCAGCCATAGTGGTTTGACAAACTCTTGACACCTTTATCGCAGCTAGCGTCAGGCGGCTGCGATGATTCCGCAATTTGTGCACCCCACGGCGCAGGGAAACTTACATATCCTCACTGGACAAGTTCTCGAACACGCCCGCAGGAAGCGTCGTCAGCGCGTTGCCGCTAATATCCCTGATGAAGCCAAACAGCAATAGGTCAACTGTTAATGTTAATTGGTCGGAGACAGTCTGCGCGACCTCTCAGCGATAGGGGCAAACACGTGGGTTTTAATTGAGCCACACCTATTTTAGTCGGACGAATCACTCCAGGACTGTCTTCCCCGCTATGGGAGTCAAACCTTCCAACATACAACTGGAACCACCCACAAGTTGAGACAATCTGAAAGCGATCACAAGCTTGATGTTTTGACACCCTCATATACATATTGAAGTTTCCCTGGCGAAAACGCGTCATGCAACTAGCCGGTGCGATCCTGAAGAGGGAAAACCTCTGGGGGGTATGCAGCATTGCTATCGGGATCCCGCCCTCGTCATACGTTCAGCGTGATGGCTGGCACACTTGAAACTGTAGTTTTCCTTTGATTCAGGTTGCTTTTACAGCAAAAATGTGTTTTTTGCGGTTAATCGTAACTCCGATGTTTCCATAATGTGTACCTGGTGTACCCTTACTGCAGAGCATTCTCCCTCAAGGAAGCGTTTGTGTTTTGCCGCAAAACAAACAACACCACTAGGGTACTCCTGTTAGCACCCGCATCCCCTGCTCGCCACTTCAGCGCAATCGGCCACAATGAAAGCCTTTTACAGCCGCCGTGGCCTGTTACACTCCCGGGTTGTACAGGCCAATTGTGTGCAGAAATCCTACCAACCGCGATGCCTTTGGGAACTTCCGAACCGCGGAAACGTGTATGTAGGACAAACATAAGCACTTTATCGACTGAAAGCCGGACAGCGAATACAGTCAAGAAACGAACACGTGTTGATATTTAGCATTACTCTGTGGGAACGCGGTACGTGCTTTGGTATGTTAAGAGACCCTATTGACGCTAACCAGTGGTGTGACCCAACATACCCTTATGTCCCACTGACTGCTCGGTGTGAATACTGTAGGCTTAGATTGTGGAACGTTTGTATAACAATGCAGACATGAGGGTTGGGATGCTCACAAAAGTCCCATGGCCTCCAATCCAGCCAATATTCCCGAAGGAAGAGTCGTGAGCTGGTTGTAGTCCAGTACTGGGTCTATTCGTAGTTGTTTGCACTCGAGCCTTCTTTTTTTTCCTCGAACAAAAAGCGTTCGAATGACGTACGGACGGCTATGTTCTCGACGGTGCACGAACCCCACGGAGAAGCTTAAGACGCGCTACAGCTCGTTACGGTGCACACCAGACAGGGTTTTGTTCTGCCTCGGGCAATACACTAAATTACGAGTACGTCGTACTCGTAACTCGTAATGCGTGTGGTGTATGGTGTATGTTGCGTTTCGCATAATATTGCGACGCATCTTTAATTTTTTCGACAACTCAATCAGTCGTACTCACAGCTGCATTGCTCGGGAAATACAATCAACGTCCGTCGCCGCTGCCGGCTTTCCTCCGACCGCAAAAGCGGCAGGATGTTTTACGGTGGTACGATGGAGCTTATACCGTTGCCCTTGTTCTTCGCGCGTTATACTGTGTTGCTGTTGGCTATGAGTGAGCAGGGTTGTAATGATGTTTTCTCGACGTATCTCTGCATGGACACTTTTTCCACCGCATATTTGTAAAGCCGTAAGCTGCTTTGCTCGGGAAATTGAAACGACGACCGTCGCCGCTGCCGGCCTTCTTTCGACCGCAACAGCAACAGGGTCTTCACGGTGGCACGAGGGAGGTTATACCAGTATCCTACTTGCTCGCGCATTGTACGGTGTGGTTGTTGGCTAATGAGTGAGCAGAGTTGTAATGGTGTGTTCACGACGGATCTTTGCATCAACATTTTTATCCACCGAATATTTGTAGGCCGTGACCTGCGTTGCTCAGGAAATTCAATCAACGACTGTCGCCGCTGCCGGTTTTCATGCGTTACCTGTACTGTTCGCGCGTTGTGCTGTGCCAACCTGCGACGTCGAACAAGCTGCAATGTGGAAGAAGATGTCCAATATGTGGACAAATAAGCGAAATCCGTTGTTGATTATTTCAAAAAAACAAATCGAGAATCAAATTTGTATTTAAAAAACAACTTGTTTTTATATACTTATATACTATTTCCAAGTTAAAAAGTGGGCATCACGCTGTCCATATATAATTAATAGATATATAAATATGAACAAATCCAGGATTGAAAACAGCGAACACAAATGCAAGAAAATATCAGAAGGTACATACGAAGCAATATCGAGACCATACTCGTACTGTGCTCATATATGCGTGGTATCACATGCAACAACAGCAGCAGCATTGTGACAGACCCTGAACTGTACGTAGTCAAACAGAACGGGAAGCAGCGTCACAGACAACTCATGAAATAGTAGTATTAATATTGTACTGTGGCAGATAGGTAATGGTAAAATTTCGGATATCCGAGAAAAAGGACGGAATATAAAGAAAGTCGAATCTCGATACACGGAGAAAGATACACACGCAGCAACCCCGACGACCGCTCTCGCATGAATACAGGCCTATGCTGCGAGACGTTTCCTGGCAGAAGAAACGCCCTGATATTAAGGCTTCTCCGAGCGTTATATTGTGTCAACGTAAGACGCGAAACATGGTGTCGGATAAGCAGGCAGGCGTGAGGAGAACAGGTACTCTGTAAGTGTTTTTCGAAAATGTGGGATTAAATGTTAATTTTTTGCCCAAACAAAAAACCGACGCTCGGACTGAGATACGGACAGGAACTCCGATGATTGCTCATATGAACGCAGACCTGTGTTACAAGACGTTTGTTGGCGAAAGAGGCACCTTACGGTTTGTGCTGTTCCGGTCGTTCTATTGTACCAACTTGTGACGTGAATCGTGATGTCCAAAAACCTGACAAACGTGTAGAGAACAGGTGCTCTTCGATTATGTGGTAATCCCGCCGCATATTGTAAGCTGTGCACTCTGCTTTTTACTCGGGAAATTGATTCAACGACCGTCGCCGCTGCCGGACGTTATTCGACGGCAAAAGCGACAAGACCCCCGACGGTGGCATGAAGAAGCTTGCGTTGTTGCAGTTGTGGCTCGCGCGTTGCACTGTGCCGCTGTTGGCTTGTGAGTGAGCAGACTTGTAATGATGTGATCTGGAGGTATCTTTGCATAAGAAAAACAATCCGCGGCATCTTTGTTGGCCGCGAGCATATTTTCTCGTGAAGTTGAATCAAAGGCTGTCGCCGCTACCAGCTTGTTTTCGACCGCAAAAGCGGCAGGATCTTCGAAGGTGGCACGAGGGAGCTTAAGTCGTTGCCCTTGGCGTTCGCACGCTGTGCTGTGCCATCCCGTGACGTGAAACAAGAGGGGCTTTACGAATTTGTGGGAGATTGTTGACGGAAAAAAATACTTAAAAAAAACAACGTAATCACAACAAAACAAAACTAAAAAGCAAAAAAAAACAGTAGAAAAGCGTGGAAAAAAAAGTGGGCATCGAAGATTAAGTCTACTATCAGTATGTTTAGTGGGCATCAGGGCTAGCTATACATAATATAAAAATATCGGTTCGTCTGAGATGCCTGGCGAAGACCAAAACAGGTGTGTTTGCCAGTCAGGAACCGACATTGCGACAGCTTAATTCGAGATATTTTGGAGCTGACCACAACACCATCGCCAACTTAGCTCGAGCCATTATCGACACTACCCAGTCGTTCGATCGAACATAGCCTAAGGCTCCACTGACTGCTCCATGTCGAAATTATAGGCTGAAATTGGGGAACCTTCGATAAAAATACAGAAATGCGGCTAGGGATGCTCACAATATTGTCAGCGCCTCCAATCCAGCTAATATTCCCGAAGGAAAAACCGTTAGCTGGTTCACGTACATGTACTTGGCCAATGATAACGGCAAACACGAAAACAGTTAGACTAACGCCACTTCCCGCGGGAGCCCTTCGTTCACATTCGTGGTTCGCGCGGTGACCGTTTAGTCATTGATTTAGTTTTTAAAAAAGCACGATGCCGTGTTGTCACGCGTGTTTGTACCAGCCGTAAGTTTCATGCGTCGTTTTAGTGTCCATATAATAAACCTACACACTTCGGGGCCACATAAATACATTATCTGCATCGGGTGCAGCCGGACAATAGTTCGCTCTCAAGTTGATCCGAAGCAAGTGCTCGGTTGGGTTTCCGGAGATGAAAATGTACTAAACCAACGACCCTCTGCTTGAAACTCTCACTGACTAACAAGTGAGATTGTGGTGTCACGAGCGTTGCCGACCATAACGTATGCCAACGATTCGGAATGAAGTAATACCCGGGGAACACGTTGTTTTTGCACGTCGGTAAATACACTGCCATTCTCCACCAGATCAAACTACACACGTGTAAGCCATAACAATAACCTTCAATCTTTGAAAACGTAGAAACTTGGCGCAAACTACAGGGTGGAGAGACAATCACCCGCGGCGAGGCCGCACAGTATATTCCTACGGAACGTTTGGGAGGAATCCTATCTCAAAGGCATGTCTAGGAATATATATGCGTATGTCAGTACGTCAGTGTCGTGTAAGAGAAGATGCCTGGCGAATACCAAAACAATGGTTTTTACCACTCAGAAGCCGAGATATGTTCGTGGGTATCACAAAACCCTCACCCATTCAGCCAGAGCAGCTAATGACGCCACCCAGTGGTTTAATCGAAGTTATACGAATACTTCACTGACTGCTCGGCGTGGAAGTTGCAGGTCGAGACCAAGCAACTTTCGTATAAACTTGCAGAAGTGCGGCTTGGGATGCTCACAATGTTGTCAGCGCCCCCAATCCAGCAAAGACTGCCGAAGGAAGGGTCGTGATCTGGTTGCCGAAAAAATACCTGGCACACATTGACAGGCAAGGCAAAGATTGCGATGACTAGTCACAGTACACTCATGTAATATTCGCGTTAGATAATATTGGAGCTTGCGGTGATCGCTCACCCAAGGTGGTTAGCTGTGAGCTGAAACACGATTTCGTGTAACTATGCGTGCTTGTGCTAGCCATGCTAGGTAATAAATGTCACTTACCGGTGTTCGAAAGTACCGCACAGGTTAAGTGAGCACGTTGCTATACAGCCTGATGCAGGTCCGGGCGTCCACAGCGGAGATAACCTCCAGATCGATTGTGTCAAGCAAAACTAGCAAAATGTGACTGGAAGGAAATGCTTTGTAGGTTTGCCTGAAGATGAAATGGTTATGATCTCAGAATCTATCTATAACATGCTCAAAACTAACCCTGTAACACGCGCAATCGGCCTATCACACAAAGCTTGCCATTAGGAGTTTTTACCAAGTATTCGATCTCAACAGCTGTATCGTAATTTTGTATTTTACTAAAACGTCGATACCCGGTACACTGTGCAGACTATATACTAACTTAGGGTACTGAGAATACTTTGTATAGACCATACCAACCTAGATCACCGAGTATGTGCATCAGCATGATTACCTCCTGCCGCATGCCGATTGGGGTAAGGTAGCCGAAGATGAAAGACAACATTCACGTTATATGTTAAACCCAAATAAATGCCGTGCTTTACTGGAGTACAAGAGCGTGAAAAATCCAATCACAACAGCAATTTGAACAGAATGCTGTAAATATACACTCGCCACCAAGAATGTTAACCATTAACCCAGAGTTGATCACTATCAACACGAAGACAACAAACACGAGTAATTATGTAACAACGACAACAACTCGGAATGAAGCCTATTACTTAAACGGTTTACCAAAATTAAACAACCGCCGTGAGCAGTAAACATTAGCACACAGGCGATCCTCATACCTTATATTTTCAGTTCGAGCCATCCATGCAGTAGTCCCCAGTCATGTATACGGTCATCAACCTCAAACGTGACCACCCGCTGCCCCCAAAACCCCTTAAGATCTATGAGTATTTCGTCCTGTAGCTTCTACTGATTTATACGATCTTAAACGATTGCCTATTCCCCCCTCCCCTCCCCTTGCCGGAATTACAACAAGAGATGTAGCATAAGCTGGAGCGATCCACGGCCATCAGACTTCATTCCCCTCAAAAGCAGTTATAAAGGTTCCGCGCACAGGTCGAATAACATCACTGTGTTGACCTTACTACTAGCTAACACTGAGGGGAGCTACCGACCTAGATATTTCATGAGGAAATACACACTCTGTTGGTGCGTCAGTGTCGTTTAAGAGAAGTTGCCTGGCGAAGACCAAAGCAGGTGTGTTTGCCACTCAGAAACCGACATCGCCACAGCCTACTCCGATATATTTTTGAGGTTACCACAAAGCAATCGCCAATTCAGCCCGAGCCACTATTGACGCCACCGAGTGGTTTGATCGAACATAACCTAATGTCCCGGTTTGGAAGTTGTAGGCTGATATCGAGGAACGTTTGTATGGCAATGCAGAACTGCGGCGAGGGATGCTCACAATTGTTCCAGCGCCACCAATCCAGCAAAAACTCCCGAAGGAAGGGTCGTCAGCTGGTTGTTATGCGTGGCCCTGGCGAATTATAACGGCAAGCACGAAAACAGTTAGACAAACGCTACTTCTCGCGAGAGCCCTCCGTTGACGTTACAGCGGCGCTCAAGGTGATCGTTCAGTCGAGTGAGTGAATTTCAGAAAAAAGTACGATGCCGTGTTGTCACGCGTGTTCGTACCAGCCGTAGGTTTCATGGGTCGTTTTAGTGTCGATAGAAAATACCGACACATTTGGGGGTCAAACGGATACATGATCTGCCGTGTGCGCAGCCGGGCAATAGTCCGCTCTCAAGTTGATCCGAAGCAAGTGCTTGGTTGGGTTTCCCCGAGATGAAAATGTAATAATAAGCCAACGACCCCCGGCTCGAAACTCCCACTGACTAAAACTGTTATTTTGTATCATCATGAGCGTGGTGGATAATAATGTAAGCCAACGATTCAATATGGACTCACGCCCGGTGAACCATAGTTTTGTGCGCTTCTATACATGAACTGCCATTCACCATCAGATCAAGCTATACACGTGTAAGTCACAACAACAACCTTCAACTTTGTTTTATGTAGAAGATAGGTGAAAAATACGGCGTGGAGATACAATCACCCGCGGCAAAACCGCAAAGTATATCCCCACGGACTCTTTTAGAAAGGGTACTATCTCATAGACTTGTTTCGGTATAAAACATATCGGTCCGTCAGTGTCGCTTCCGAGACGATTACCGGCGAAATCTAAAACATGTATGTGTGTTTTCCCCTCAGCGACCGACATTGCGACAGTATACTTCGAGATATTTTCGAGTTGACAACAAACCTATCGCCAATTCAGCCGGAGCCACTATTGACGCTGCCCATTCGTTTGATCGAACATGGCCTAATGCTCCACTGACTGCTCCGTGTGGAAATTGTAGGCTGACATCGAGGAACAGTCGTATAACAATG